>BQKZ01000609.1:103383-121640 GCA_036244855.1 Temnopleurus reevesii | reverse complement strand
CATGCATATCCCAGAACAGTTAGCATCTCTGGTTATGTGTGGCCCCAAGGGTTATACATTTCATAAAGCTTTTCGTATAAGTATGCAGGACTCAATGAACAACTCATTTTCCTTTCCTGCATTCAATGACAATCCCTGGTGCTGAATCGCTCTTGACAAATGGTCACTAGTTGTTCGTATAGAGTCATGTGTACCTCTACGAACAGCTTTATGAAGCAGGTCCCTGCTATTCTTGAGATGGCACAAGATCCATATTGGAATATCTTGTGGTTTAAGGTCTTGGTAGGAAGGCCAGGTGAAGAAGTGTCTATTGTTTGTCTTTTGATTGCGGTGAACCACAAATCATTTCAGGTGGCTAATGATATATCCTATTACCTGCTTGTAAGGTGTTGGTGATGGCGAGGGAGGTGTTGCTTCAGCTTATTTGTATCAAAATGGAAGCGTTGTGGTGTAGTGGTTCAATCTCTTGCCTTCCAACCGAAGTGTCAAATTTGAATCCCACTCCTGACGTTAATTTTTGTCATCAAGAAATTTAGCTACACTTCGCTGCACTTAACCCCTGAGGTGAGGTGAATGGTCATCTTCCATGAATATTTATTCCTTGAAATGCCATAAAGCCAGGGTAATAATAATAATTGAAAGCAGATTAAGGACTCTGTGGAGTGGATAAGCAGATTGTATCAATAGTATTATCGAACAGTATCATAAAAATAAGGAAAAAACTTACACAATTTGTTGAAATATGCTCCTGTGCTTATATCATATTTGATTTCACATTTTCATTATCTTCTCCCTGTAGATTGATTTGAACTCGAATGACATATACATGTAATGTAGATGCCCTGGGTTAGATAATTACTGTGTGTCTCACTACACTCTCAAAACAAACTAGTCAAAAGTAACTTAATGAGTAGTCAGTGCCATATAAATTTGACTATTTCTTTTCAAACTCAGTCAAACTCAGCTAAAAAAAATTGCATTTGGTCATTTTTACTGGTTCCTTTTGAGAGTGGCTTTTTTTTCAAGTACAATGATAAACCTGGTGCTATAGGACAGTACACATTGCAATGGTGATAATGGTGGTGAAACTAGAAGGCTAAACAAACTTAATGCACACATGGCTTTCACTACACAGTTGGGATCATATAATTTCAGTGAGGCTTGAAAGACAGCCAGGGGGCGTTGACCCTCTAACCTGAGGCTCCTCAGCCAACCTGAATGGCAGGGAGGGGTCGATGACCTCCTTGATTTGCCCTCTTCCTTGGTTTCTCCTGCGTTCTTTCTTTCTCTTATTCTGTTCACGAGTCTCTTTTTAATTTTCTCTCTCTCCCTTATCTTTTTCCCTCTTTCCCTTTTTCCTTCTCTTCAATCTCTCTTTAAAGTTCCCTCTCTCTCTCTCCCTTTCTATCTCTACCTCGCTCTTCCGTTTTTTGTTTTCCTTTTCTTTGTTTTCGCTTCTCTTTCTTTATCTCTCTCTTTGTCCTTTTTTAATTTGTTTTATACATTCTGCTTCTCACTTTCTCACTGAAATACACCTTTTCTCATTCATTCATTCACGCAGGTTATTGACACAGGTTTTTCATCCATAAGTAGGCCCTACATAATGTCCAATTCTTCAGCTCTCCTCCTTCATCTTTTCCCCTCTCCCTCCATCATCCACCTCCTTCCCTCTCTCTGTATCTCTGTATCGCTACCCATCTTCCATTTCTCTTTTCACTCCTTGCAACTCTTAAAATGAATTAGTCAACACAACATTTATAAGAAATAAAGATGAGTGAATGATTACCCAAACAATCCACAACATGTTACTAAATCTACTTAGACACAAATAATACTTCCATTTACTGAACTTGATGATTAAATGTACAAATTGATCTTAAATATGAACATGAGAGAATGTTTCATATTTATTTTAGTCATAACAGAAAAATTAGATAAATTAGAAGTTTGTGTTTTTATTTTTAGTTACCAAGATTAAAAAGGATGAAATCTATGAGAAGTGCTAGTTTACCTAATTATGAATTGGGATAAATTCTCTGAAAAACATACATGTATAAATAGAACAAAACAACAGAACAATTGAAATAAATGTAGCTAAATGTACAGAAATCATGCTGAACTCGGCAGACTACAAACTGGACAAGATAGACCACTTTCATTTAAAACTGAACCATTACAATAGCTTTCTGAAATAAATAAAACAGAAGCGCTTTGTTTTGCCCAATCTCAGGTCTGCCATGATCATAATTTCTAATAGAATTCTAATGGATCCATGAAGTGATTCAACAAGAAAAACTTCACTATAATACTTACCCTTTTCGTCTGTTTCCAAAAAGTGTAGCATGCAAAAGAAAAAATAAAACTATTAATTTCAAACGAAACCAAGAAAATACCAAATTATACTTTACGTAAGACTTACAGATATTAATTATATAATACAAAGACTGATGACATGATAGCATCAGCATTAGAATTCACACAAATTTCAAATAATAATAAGAAGAACAATTATCTAGAAGAAGATTAGCTAGAAGTAGAATATCATTTCAAGGCTGAAAATAGAAATCCATAAGAGATATGGGAGACAGGAATTCCTATTTATCACATGTGTAAAGAATAAAGCTTGGTAGCTATAAAGTGCAAATTTTCATTAGTCATTAGTGTTAAAAATGTTGATTACTAAAACCCTGTTTAGCCAGTAAATATTGAAATCTGTGGAAATTACAAAATTGAGTGCATTGTGAGCAACATGTTCCCAGATATTTAATGTAGGAGTAAAAGATTGAGCTAGAACTCTCGCTTACGATTCTAGAGCGCATTTTACCCCTATATAACAAAAGATAATAGCTTCATGCCCCTGTGAAATAACACAATAAAAGACTAATTTCCATGAGGTATTAAAATTCAATCAATAATATTGCAAAGAGATTCGTAACAGGGAAAGTCAGTCAAGCAGGGCATCTGAAAAGGACCTGCGTTGGCACTCCGGTCCAGGAAAAGAGTTATATCAATCAAAAAACAATCATGGGCTCTGGATGTGAATGAAGTGAACGGATAATCGTTGCACTTACATCCATTAGCCTTAGGCCGTAATCAATGTCAAATGATCTGGGGTGTATTTGAGTGGTGAGACTGTGGATAAGGTACTCAATATGGTCTGTAAACGCAATGATTTTGTACACCAAGTAGTATAATCATCTGAGAAAGAGTCAAGGAACTACAAAATGGAGAAAAAAAAATGACATAGTGGCAATTACAGAATTATTGAAATAATTCCTAACTGATGAACTTTCTACATTGCATGCTGTGTTTGTACATCTTGCATTCCTCTTGATACCTTTATATACATTTTATACTTAATGTGTGAAAACAAAAACACCTTCTCCCTTCAAGTGCAATTCCGTACCACAATTCTAAAAAGACCCTGACAATTACTCCCGTCAAAGAATATTTTCTTATACATAACATGCCCCCCTTCCTGAATACCCGCATACCGTCCACCAACCCATCCCATCCCTACTTCAAGAGCAATTCTTGGACTAGGGTAACAATTAGCATATTATGATATACAAGCATTGTATTTCTTCTACAAATAAAAATAACTTTCACTGAAAAAAAAAAAAAAATTAGCATCCACACTGTAAATAAGGTGCAACATTTGTCTTCTTTAGGATTTTCTAGAAGTCAAGTGAACTAATTCTTTTACCCTTTCAATTATTTTCAACTTTCTTAACTTTCTTTGAAAGAAATACCCCTTGCTTGAATACCGACATACACTTCTCCCCCTCCCCCAACTCCTCCCGTCACCCTATTCTTCCCCCAATTTCAAGAGTAATTTCTTACCCTTGACCTCGAGAGCAGTTGACACCAACACCGGAAGGAAGGTGCTACATTTGTAAGTTGGACTAATTTTTTCACCCTTCAACTACTCCCTTAAAAAATTGTCATAGTTTTTTTACCTTCCGCTTCTTAAAATACAAGCATACCCTCCCCCACCTCCCCATCTTCCTCCTCAAATCTCAGAAGCAATTTTTTACCCTTGACCTCGAGAGCAGTTGACACCCAAACCGGAAGGAAGGTGCTACATTTGTGTATTTTAGGATATTCTGGGATTCAGGTGGACTAATTCTTTTACCCCTCTGATCGCTCCCAGTTTAGATGAGTGAGGAGTTGATAATAGGGTCATGGTGCAAACAATAAGATTTCTCGAAACACTAATGGCAACTTGAAAGCGAAATATATTTGATTTGTTTGTATATCTGTATATCTATTTACATATCCTATCTGAATATCTATCATCTATATATTTACTTATATATCTACTCGTTTGTCTATTCATTCTTATATTTATCTATTCATTTTATTAACATTTTCAATGTATCATAATGTATGATAATATACATTTTCAAAACATGTGGCTTAAAAACAGTATAAAAAACAAATCATACATTTTTTCACACAACATAAAACATTAGAAACTGCTGCATAATAATATTCCATAGATACATCATCATAGAAATATATCATCGTGAAAGTATATCGTCATGGAAATATTTCACCATAGAAATCGGATGGAGACAAGATTCTTAGTGGACCAGATCAGAGATTTCCAAATTCAGACAAGATTCTTATTGGCCTGTAGCGGACTGGCAGCGGCTGGAGAAATCGGATGCATGATTGGAAGAGATGGATGAGCTCGATGATGTACAAATCTAAGTTCGTCTTGGAAATTGAATTTTGGTAGAGACTTTGACTTCTCCTTTTTTGGGAAAGATGGGGAAAAGTTTAGGGTAAATGAAGATTGAAATGGAGGTGATGACGGTTGTAATAGAATGGTGATGATGACGATGATGGTGATGATGAGGATGATAAAGATGACGCTATTATAAAATTTGTTTCATGTCTATGATTAGGTAAATATAGAGAAGGCATATTTAAAAACTAAATTATCATCACGATGATGATGCTGCTGATGATGGTGATGATGATGATGATGATGATGATGATGATGATGATGATGCCAATGTTGCTGCTGCTGCTGCTGCTGTTGATGATGATGATGATGATGATGATGTTGATGATGATGATGTTGATGATGATGATGATCAATGATGATCAATGATGATCAATGATGATGAGGAGGATGAGGATGATTATAGCAATGAAAATGATAATGGTGATGGTGATAATGATGATGATGATGATGATGATGATGATTATTATGATGATGATGATGATGATGATTGTGATGATGGTGATGGTGATGGAGACAATGATGATGATGATGATGCTGTTGCTAATGATGATGATGGTGATAACAATTATGATAAAAATAATGATGCTAATGTTGCTGCTGCTGATGATGATGATGATGATGATGATGATGATGGTGATGGTGATGATGATGGCAATGATGATGATGCGATTGCAATAATAATAGTGTTGGACATAATTATTTTGGTCATAACAAAGTGCTTGGAAATGTATGAATTCTATTGCAAGCACAACTTATCATCCATTTGAATCAAGGGTAATATAGAACAATAATCTACAAAATATGTACTATAAGGCAGTTTTATTTCGTCTTCTTCACCTTTAACATCTTCAACTTTACATCACCCTTTCCTAACATCCCAATCTAGACTCTAACACTGAGAAAAATCCCACGGCCTCTCTTACCGTCTCTCACAAAAAATATGATATTAAGGTGATAAGAGGGCCCAAAAACCAGACCATCAAATACAGATATTTTCCAAAATTTGACAGGTATCTAGTTTGTTTATATTGAACCTGAGCTTCTCACGGATTGAGGGGATTTCTCGCAGGATATCCGAGATGTCATCCTGCGGAACACGGATGATGACACTGGTATTAGATCTGTTTGGTTAGATGCTCAAGATGATGACTTTGTATCAGACTTGTTTTGTTAGACGGGGATGACGATTTAAGGGTATAGGATTTCTCGGGAGAGTAAATCAGGCTTTGATACCGTCAAATTTGTAATTGATAATGAGGGATGAAGTGCGGAACTCGGTCATATTTTCGTTGTATTTTGTCTTGCTTCATCACACTTTAGGTACTTTAGCTTTTGTTTTAAGAAGATTTGCTACTGTCAGTTCAGTAATTGATAATGAGAAATGATGTATATTCTGACTTTATGATATTTCCTCCATCAAACCCTCCCTCATGGATCCTAGTATGTAACTGCAGACCCAATTGAGGTAGTTCATTCATTGCCATCGACTAGTTGGGGTCCATTTAATAATATCATGAGGCAAAACTTAAGCAGCTATTAACTGCTCATAGGTTTGGTTCTCGTCTTATTGTACAGAACGTCGAAAGTTACTACTCATTGTATTGGCAGTAGACATACTAATAAAGACTGCACTTTGGTATGTGTTTGGAGACTACATTGATATGATGGCTAGATTAGTCAAAAAAATTGGCATTACTTTTTACATTTTTGACATCCTTTACACAATGAAGAATATTACGAGAATTAATGCTACTTTTGTCAATGTTGAGGCAAGATGCCAAAATAAACAAGAACTATATCAAATTGTGGAAAAGGAAACAACTTTTTTTACTGAAAGAGTTTTACAAAAACACCCCCTTTGGGCCACCATACATTGACCCCTCCCAAAGCCCCCCCCCCCCCCCACCCGCCATTCCGATTCTTTCATCATCTCATTATGACTTCAGTCATCTCAAGAATCTAAGAATCAGCGTCCAACGCATGGGTCACGCCATATCCTCTCACCAGCCTCTAATCAAAGTACACAAACAGCTCATCTACTGAATGATTGCCTGAAGTTTCCTGTCTGGAAATACGGCGACGGATCTTCGTTTCAGAGAGGTGCTTCTCAGACTCGTCTAAAAAAATGTCTTTTCGTTTAATATTTGAAGCAAATACTCTGACTTTGATAATGAATCGTTCCAAGAGTTTATACTACTTATTCCCTTCGTCATATCATTGATGGAGGCATCATTATTTAGTGGTTCTGACTCTCGCCCTTCAACCAGAGGGTCTTAGTTTCAAATCCCACTCATGACATTAATTTCCTTCAACAAAATTTCCATCTATATTGTACCGCACTCAACCCAGGTGTGATAAATGGGTACCTGACAGGAATTCCCTGAAATGCTTGAATGCTGGCAGCAATGAGCTAATGCCAGAGTAATAATAATGCAAAGTACCTTGAGCACTCTGCAAAGGGGATATGTGCGCTATATAAATTGCATACATTAGCCTTATCACATGAATTATCATTTTAAGAATATTCAAAGAGGCATATATGTATGTTCCTTGACTAATTTTCTTCTCAAGCATATTCTTTAGAAACATTATCGTACTTGAAAGGTACATTTACCTTTGTCCAACCTTACAATAACCTCATTGTATGTAAGTAGCTTCTCATAAATCCTAATAAATGGGTTCAACACAATGGTGCTTTAACCTTGGATACTGTTACATTCTTATAATCGTGTCAGGCACATTTTCTTTGCTGTATCACAGGGATGCCAATGGTTCCAGAATATACATTTTTTCTCTCACTTTTGTTCAAAAAGGGCCTGGGACAAACCAGCTGCTGCCCCCTCATCCCCCCTTTGGCACAGTGACAGCCAAAACTATTCTCTATGTAGAGCGACTTGAATTCCCCCCCCCCCCCTCTTTCAACTGGCCCCAGATGGAAGTGAATACATCTTTTTTTTATGGGGGGGGGTTGTAAAATACAGATGTGAAATTCATTTAACCTATGCCTGGATCACATATTCAAATCACTACTAAGATTATTAATCTAGTATAAAATGCAGGAAATCTGAGCAAAAAAACACATACAATACAGTGTAAGCCTTTATGATACTGTTTGAAATGGGACTACACATACAGTTAGCCTTGCATCTAAATAAATCTTCATGAATTGGGCTCAAACCTTATCTTTACAATAGGTTTGGACCTTGGATAACTTCTTGCTAACACCTCGTAGTATTTGCACATAGCAGGATATCCAGGGACCAAGGTCCACTGATTTCATGAATGGGTAGGCAAGCAAGGGAAGCCCTTTGCCTATTGGTGACTCATACAGGCTACTTCAATCTGAAATCCTGCTCCTGACACCGTCCTATAAGTTTTGTTTTCTCTTTGAACTTCACTTATTTTGTATTACCCTTCCATTTCATACATTTTCTAGTATCCATGTGCATTAAAGGTGTCTTTCAATATTTCAAATTTCAAACACAACCCTCCTGATCTGATGGAGCGATCCAAGATATTCAGGAGGCGGGAATTCTTTGGGTTGTTCGAACAAGGTTGTGGCAATTGACAGAGAGGTGGCATTGTTGCATGATCAGGAGGATGTGTCAGCACAGCTAAGAACTAATTCCTTTCCTGATTATATTCTTCCCTCTTGCCTTTTTATATATCTTGTTCATTGCCTCTTTCCATCCCTCCTTCCTCCCTCACTCCCTTCTTCCCTACATACTTCTCTTCCTCCCTCCATCCCTCCTCTTTCTTTCCTTCATTCCTTCCTTCCTTTCTTCCTTCCTTCATTCATTCCTTCCTTCCTCAATCCATCCATCCATCCATCCATCCATCCATCCATCCATCCATCCATCCATCCCTCCCTCCCTTCCTCCCCTGTCCCTCCATTTTCCATCCCTACTCTCTAGCTCCCCTCTCCATCACTCCCCATCCCCTCCCTCCTTCCCACCCTCTCTCCATCCACCAACCGTCTATTCCATCCCTCTCTTCCATTCTTCTTCCATATTTTTCTCACTCAAATCCCGCACCAATCCTTTACCAGAACCTCAACTTCTAGCCGTCCAGGTGCCAGGAAGCAGTTCCAAATCTCTTGATCCAATCAAAATCAAAATACATCCCGTGCAAACAGACCCCAGGTCTGTCAGCTGTCCACCAGCAAAGTGATACCCAAGACACCAGTGTCACATGGAGGAGTTTCCACTGACATATTATTTAAGAACTGGGCAGTGTTTCACCAAGTTACGAAAGACTATAAGAACAACTTGAAGAAGACTGGTATAAGTTTTTATGTAGAATGAAAGAGAATCTTACTCATCAACATCATACTCCACTCATTGGCCCTCGTCTATTTCTAGGTATATAAAGAAAGAAAACACTACCTGTAATTCATTCAATTTGTATTACTTCATGTTGTAATAGACTGGTTAACTGATATATGCAAATCTTATACGTGCTCTATAGAAAAAAGTTGGATTTGACAAAACAAATGCTTGCCCATGGCTTGCCCGATATAGCAACAAGTAATGTAAATGTATGTTTGGGGGTACGTTTTGGGGTACGTTTTAGGGTCTACAGTCTAAGACATGGGAATAATCTCCTCCAAGAAGAAATTTTGCCGCATTGTGCTGCTCTCAACCCAGGTTAGGTGAATGGGTTACTGAAATGATAAGGTCCTATTCATTCTGTACAATGTATGCCAATATGTCATCGGTCTCCATAAGCCTGGGTAATGATGCAAAAGCACCTTGAGCAATCGTCAGAATGGGTATGTGTGCAATAGAACATTACATGCATAAAGCCTATTTCAAAAGTTGACTTTTAACCAATTGATAAATTGTAACCCTTTTTCTATTAAGAATGTTGATTCGATAGGGGTGAGCATACAAGCAAATTGCAAGCACACAAATATCAATCGATCCAACTTTTCAGAGACGAAACAGAATACTTTTTTTTTTAAATCATAGTAATGGAATTAGCCACAGGGGGCTAGTTACTCAAGCTTTCAAATTAGTCTGACTTCATGAATATCCTATAGAAATACTTATGAATCTGATAATACATGTTTCTTTAGGAGGTGAACAAAATAAGTTTGTGAAAAGGACCCCAGGGTTTGGAATGGTGTTATGGAGAAGGAAGCCATATGACAAAAGAACCCTGTCTAACGAGAAGTGGGTAAATTGATAGGTTAAAAGAAGGTAATGTAACAATACTTTTGTGAATGGTAGCAATCGATTGTCTCTGAAATAGCTTTAGGATTTAGACTTTAAGGTGTGAAGAAAGTTTTTTAGGTATCGCATTATCAAAAGTTCACATGAAGAAAAAAAACCTTCTTATGAATAATGTATATAATGGGAAAAACATGGTGCAATGTCTTTTGAAAAAGTATGTCGTCATTCAGCATATGCAACATAATGCATAATGCAACATAATACATCTATGTGTATGTATGAATGTAGCTTAAAGACTCAGTTTACCAGAAGATTTGTGGTTCCAACAGGCAAGTTTACTCATATATTCAAATTTATCCAAGTTCCTTGTAAACTAACAAACATAGTACCGCTGTGTTTCTGAACTGGTCAGTAACAATTGAACTATAATACTTGGAATCAAGTTAGCAATACTTGATGTTATGTCGGGCAAGCTTCATTATTATTATTATTATTATTATTATTATTATTATTATTATTCAGGCCAGCTTCCAGTTTGAAAAGGACAACCTTTGCATAAACATGTAGAGACCAAAAAACGTCTGCATCTATTAGTAAAAAAATGCCTATTCAATATAACATGCTTTCTACCATATACCTGGATCTATGATACACAGTATAAACTGACCCATCGAGTAAATAGGACCTTAGATCCCCATGAAAATTATTCAAATTATTGAGAAAACTGAGAGTTGCTGAGTAAAAGCAATGGCCTATAATAACCAGATTCATGTCAGGCAAGTCAAGAATTTTGAATACACAGTCACAAGTATGATGGCATACAATTAGGACGGTCATCTTTAACCAGGGTGAAAAATCTGGGGGTATTTATGAGGGCTCTTTTTACAATTTCCTCCTAAAAAATAGCCACTGTAATAAATTTTACATGGGCTATTTCTAAGGTTTGTGTCCGAGCTAGTCACCTTTTGTATTTCTTACGCTGACTTTAACCCTCCCCCCCCCCCTCCACCTCCACATTGCGTAAGATCTGTACATTTGCTTTTGAACGAAAGCACATGTATTCCAAAGAGAGTGTGGGATAAAACTGAATGTTCAAAATTGATAAACATATCTCCTCATTCAATGTTTGTGCATGTAAAGAGAAAACTTCCTGAATGGTTACAGTGTCTGACCCCTAAAAATGTTATACAAATATTCCCATTATCATTACACAAGAAGGAAATTCTTTTCAAGTTCTTGGTAAGCAGAACTCATACAACAAAATTTTAGAAGGATACTAATCAGATAGATATGAATACCACGGTTTTAAAAGAAGCTTCCATCACAAAAGATTTATTTAATCAAGCTTTAGAAATCAGCAAATAGCCCCAGGCAAGATGAAGATGGGACGACCTTGGTAAACTTTACAAAATGAAATGTATCGTATCTAAGTTTTGATTGAACCTGTTCAGCAGGTCTTTTGTGAGAAATAATACATTTTTCACTTGATTAAGCTGATCGGTATTTACTTCATTTCAACAATACTTGTATGTTTCACAGTATCAAAATACACTCAAAGTTTGATTTGAAAATGGCTATCATATGGGTCATAATGTATCCAACTGACATTTGGCAGGCTTTTGCCGAAAAAAGAGATTTTTTGTTTAAAAGTTATTATGAAACATTTCGAAAGTTTATCAAAGTATATGCCCAACATCAATCCAATTGAAAAAAAAACTTTATACACCTGTGCATTCTAAAATGTATTTGAAAACTCAAGGGCAAGTGCTGTATTTTCACAAATTAAGACTCCTTATGGTGTTAGTTAAATGCTGAGGAAGATTGAATTGATAATCAATAAATAAAAAGCCGAATTGAATATAAAATTTTTAATTCTCAAATCCACCACTCAATTGAGATATTGTGAAAAATGATTAAGTGTGGCTTCAAACCTCTCCAAAAAGAGGATCATACACTTCACCAATTACAAATATCTTAACCAGTAAATCCTACTAAAGAATCAATTAATTGCCAAACTGACAAATCTTTGTTAATCTTAAGAAGGTGAGAAAGCTGTTTGAAATCTATCAAAAGATACCTATTCAATAGAGGGATTTACAAGAACTTAAATCAAACAATTCTAAAAGATAACCTTCTAGTGCTTATAAAGATTACCAGCTTAAAATGACATTTGTCAGTTTAATCGTCAAAAATGTATGTTCTATACGTGACAAATGTATTTCCATCTCAGAGATGCCAACCGTTCCTGAATATGCATGAGGTGTAGTTTCATATGAATTTATAAGGTTTTCATTATAAATGAATGGCTGAGAGTATATTGTTACCATGTTAACCCTCATTGGTGTTGAGCTGTTGCATTATTCACATTCTAATTCATGACCTTATATATATATATATATATATATGCATGTTCTGGAATGGTTGATATCCCGGTCATTTACTTTATTTGACAATTAATATATCTTACAAGATTTTCTCAAGGTTTCAAGGAAAGTTTAAAATCTTCATTGGAATGGGTCTTTAGCAACTTTCTCCCAGATCAATCATTGAAGAATTTTACCCTCATTAGCTGGTTTACTATATCTATGTTTCCATCTTAATTTACACTGAAATCCCCCCTGTCACAATATTGCAGCTACAACAAATTACCACCTTGCACAGAAATTTATGGAGAATAAGATAAGTGTAATGTTTATTTAAACCTGGCATGCAAATTTACCACATGAGGGTCTACCTCCTTAACAGAGGGAAATAGTGTTATAATTGAAGGTTACAATTAAATACATTAATAATAGATACANATATAATTTTCATTCTATTTTCATCTAAAAATCACACAACAAGTTTGAAAATGATATCAATTAAAAAAACAAACTTAAAGCAGAAGGTGAGAATATGTACACAATAAAAACTTGTCTCTTCAGCACTGCTAATCTGATGTATTTTTTTAATTAAAAAGGAGAGCTAAAACCACTTTTTAATCAGAATAAACTAGTAAGTGTCATAGATTTTACAATCAAATTTGCAAGGTCTACATGTACGTCAAACCATGATTTGCTTGTAAATGGCAGTGCTAATTGCAAGATGATTTACACACTATCCACTTAGACCTGTCTGCCTTTGTCATCAATAAATTATACCTCAATTTGTCCTAATTTCCTCTCAAATATGGTCTTCAAACTCTCACCTTTTCTTCAATGTTATCCAATGCTGTGGATTACCTTTCTAGCTTTCCTCCAACTTTCCTTGACTATTCTCTACTGCGCATTACGCATCAAGCAGGATGGATTTGGCACATTATAATCATTATAATCATTATTATCATTATTATGCCACACTGTAAAAACCTGTCTATTGGGGCTATAATAAAAAATTTTGGTCAAATATTTCCAATTTACGATGGAATTGCAAACTTCAACCACAAGTTGGACTCACTTTACACAACTATTGGTATAAATATGCTAAACTTCTGGTTGAAATGCAGAATTCAACCAAAATTTGGACATATTCTAACCATATCATCACTTATCATACAGTGATACCAAATCTTTAATAATATAGTTCCCAAAAGGTTGCAAATTCTTTTCATGACTACACTCTCTACAGCAACAAATACCTATAGGGGTCAACAATATTAGCAACCTTCTGGCAGTGTACATAATTGGTTGCTATACAAAGTCAATGACATAATGGCCTTCTGCCTCCGAGCAATCAATTTGAATGTCGGTGCCAGACAGGAGTAATGAGACATCATGGTAATTAAGCAACAATAGCTGATGTCATGCAGGGATGGGCTACCTGACTTTGACATTCAAATGGAACTCCCTGATGATTATTGCTTAGTTTTTCCTTTCAGACTTGTGCATTCCTCTTTTTTTTCCTCCTAGGCAGCTACTTGTATGGAAGGTACAGCAAAGTAAATGAATATAATTATATCTATGTTGTTTTTAAATACTGTAAATCGAATAGATAAGTTTACTAATAGATGAAAATTAAATGCATACTCTGTTAAAAAAATGTTTTTCTTGAAAACAGAAAAGGGTGCAACGGCGCTTGCCCAACATAGCAGCAACTATTTGCAAGTTTGATTAAAAATACTGTAGTTCAATAACCGGTTGAAGAAATACCATATTACTATGTTTGTTGGCGAGAAAAACACATACATTCAAATCTACAGTGTACATGTACAACAGTAAACAGGTCTATTAAAACATATGAACTAGGAGTTGTAAAAAAATAACGTATTATTAATCATGCTTTGAGTCTGATGCCATAAACTAGCCTTTCGGTATATTCCAAGAGAAGATATAATCATTTTGATAGATGGGTTATGGTTGCCCTTGTCATTGATGATCTTAATTCAATAGGCAGGTTTACTAATAGATGCAAATTTTATGCATACCTCTAACACAAAGGTTATTCTTGACAACCCAAAAGCTTGCCCAAAGCTTATCCGACATAGCAACAACCAATGTACGCAAACAAGATTCTAAATATTGTTATCCCATTGTTACAAACCCGTTAAACGAATACCATGTGACTATGCATTTTCGTTGGCAAGAAACTTAAATAAATTTTAATCTTCATGTATCAGTATACAGGCCTACTTAAAAATATCAGCTACATATAGAAGTTATAAAAGAAAAAAAATCATATAATTTTCATCCTACTTGTGTCTGAGGTCATAAACTAGCCTTTAGGTATATTGCAAGAGAAGATATAATCACTTTGATAGATGGGTTATGGTTGCCCTTGTCATTGATGATCTTAATTCAATTTCCAGGAGGCAAAAGAATGAGTGAAGTTCCAAGTTCAATGTTGCAACAGGTTCCCTGTATGTTCATGTCAATAGAGGGTGTTCGCACTAAGGCAAATTCTGCGAACCTGACATTGCTGTCCAAACTTTGATGTTGGGATCACTATATGTAATTCAAAGTGCAGACACGATTTTCTGGTGATATGGACTGCCCTTTTTTCACCAACTGTGCACAATATTACGAGAACTGTTGAGATTAACTGTTGAGAAAATAATATATTGACAAGAAATTACTCTCAAGTTGTTGAACTTGCTAATAACGATATTAGCATGAAAATTAATTCTGAAAACATAAAATCCACATCCACAATTTTACTTTTTAATGGGCAAGGGCACTATGTGTATGTCATTTGTCATGATATAAATTCAGAAGCCAATACTACTATTAAACCAAATGTCTATCATAATTAGATTATCACAAAATTAGCTAAATTAGAAATTAGGCTAAGTAGCTATTTGACCAAATAGACCAAATGAAAATCACACTAAATGGACATTAGACCAAATGGCCAATAGACTAAATGGTAATTTCACAAAGTGAAAAAACAACTTGTTTGTTACCCATATATGGTCAAGTTTGGTCAAACTGAGCATTTTACCACATAATAGATCACCTACTGTGGCAATACTTTTATTTCAATAGCATCCTAAAATCAGAAGTTATTTCATGCTATCGAGGGAGCATTACTCTTTCCTCATATGTCGGATATTTGAGGCCGATATTATTTTTAGAATGATGAATACCAAACACTTGTTCGATAAAATGTCTCGGGTTACATGAGGTTTTAGGAAGCTCAGGAGTGGGTACAATGGGATTAAAAGAGGGGTAAAGAGCATGTGAGTGATGGGGGATTAAGTTTAATCCCTAACTCCTTCACTTACTCATCATGACTTTACACATCTTAGCTGAACTTGATCATGAGGTTAAAAAGTGGTGGTGATACCAGAAGTTAAAGGGAGAACAGATGTATAAAGCCTCCACCCCTCCCCAGCCTAACATGTACATGATGTACTTTAGGCCCCCTATATGTTTTCTTGAGATAAAACATGCCATAATTCTACTCTCATCTCCCCTCCAAGATTCATTTACAAATGTCCCTTTTAAAAGAAAACTATGGAAGAACCATGGAATGGGGGGGGGGGTGCTGCAGCCCCAAACTTTTTTTTACAGTGCATACATGCAAGCACATGATAGTGTGTAAAACTGGTAATACACAGCCGTCCCCCCCCCCCCTCTCCCACACTTTTCAAACCGGTCTACAGTCCCTGTCTTAGGCATGCCTTTGGCTCATTCAACAGGCATTTACATATGTAGACAGAGACTGCAGATCATATGAATTGCTGCTAAGTATACATGCTGGAAGGGGAAAAATAACTTTAGGACAAACTGGCAAACTATGTACACTTTTAGGAGCAAGAAATAAATAAGTCAAATAAGAGAGTAGAAATAAATGAAGATTATACACCACAAGTCAACAGAACACATGTCTGTAAATGTACTAACAATAGAGGATATTTTTTTTGTGGGGGGGGGTAATTACATGTATTGAATGCAGAAGCTGCAGCCAAATTATATCGTTTTCTTGATGATGATTATCTTCTCAATTACACTTCAAATCCATCTCTTGGGAATTCATCTGAAAGTGGGCTGTATGATTCCATGTCAAGGCCACATACATACAGGAAACACATCTATTCTGAAATAACACTCAACCATAGATTCACTCATACAACTCTAGATCTAGATCCCTGCATAGGCCACACACACTACAGTCTCGTGCCCTCCAGGCCGGGCCCGGCTTGCCGCTCCACAATGCGCTTATACAAATTTCTAATCAGGTTGGAACAAACGCACACAAAACAAATAGCCACAAAACATTTCCCCAGCCATATCCACTGCCGAGAATAGAACCAAGATATGGCACTGTTCAGATAACAAGAAGACCGCCGCATGACTCTTTATCATTTACCGGAATCAAAGGTACGGGTAGAATGATCGCACTTGACTTGAAAGTCGCCGAAATAAGACCGGATAAAAGCGCTGGGAGCTGGATAAAAGCGCCAGGAGAAGCTTTCATGGTGTTCCATTGTTTAAAAAGTGATTATCTCCCTTGTGTATGAAAATAATTCTGTCTTTTCATCTTTTTTTTTCTTGTGAACCACAAATAACCCTGAACTGGATAACTTCAGATACATGTATGTCTGCAGGCACGGCTTTCATTCATAGAAGGACGGAATAGCGATTCTTTTGATCTTTTTGTCGGGTTTTGAATTTTTGAGTATCCTACTCAGGTGTTCAAATAAATGATTTTATTCAGAAAAATCCAGATAGAGTCTCTGGTTCCCATCCTTAAAATTTATCAATCTTCCCTAAAATATGTTTTTCAATTTCAGATTGCATTCAGATACCTAAGAGTAGAAAGGCAGCAAATGATAAAGAAGAGGCTATAATAGAAATTTCTGAGTTTGTGTCACCACAAATAAATTGCAAAATATGGGAAGTGGCAAAAATAGCTCTTTTTTACCACCAATAAATGATATATTCTAATGAGAGTTGGAAAGCATACATTTATACCCTACTGCTTACTTTATGGGCAGGTTTACTAATAGGTGCAAATTGTATGCCTTATTTATGCTCAACAAGATGTTCTTGACAACCAAAAAGCTTGCTCAAATCTTGCCTGACATAGCAACAAGTATTACTGCATGAATACTGGATTCTAAGTAGTGTACTTACAGGTTAGAGGAATACCATATAATTACATAAATAGCAATTGCCAAGAAATGTGCGTACATTTAAAACTTTTTGTAAATTTGTCTCTTTTGGATTCTGTACAAGACCTGTGGGTTCCATAAAAATTTGGTAATCAACTAATAAAGAAGGCATGAATGGTCAAGGAAATTTACTACAACAATATTTGAAGAAATTAACAAATTATGGTTTCCATTCGAATTTGGTATTCAACTGATTATGAAGACATACATTGTCATGGAAATCAGCTAAAACAAAGTTGAAATAACCCGAATGTAAACATTGTACAATTTTACATGCATAATACCACAAGCAAATCCTCTTACTTACAAGGTATTTATCATGAAAATAGCAAAAGGAGTTCCATGAAGCACTATAATAAAAGAAGGATTTAAGACCATTTCCCTTTACAATGTAGCTTGAACTAAGTAAATTATGGTAATCACAACGACTATTGTGGTAATAATTGCTCTGTGGTTATGGAGGAAAAGAATTCATTGTCCTTTTTCAACTTTGTGTACTTCTTGGGTAAAGTTAGAGACCCTCATTTGTTTACCTGTGCCTAATTTACACACAATCTAAATTTGGGTTGATGCAAATAGAGCAAGAAGTGGGGTGGCGCAGGACAGAAAAAGGGACAGTTAAATTGGAGGGGGTGTTTGGAGGTGGCCCGGGGTGGCCAGGATGGGGAGGGGGAAGGAGGGCAAGGTGGGGGGTAATGAGTCAGGTGGTATAAAGAAGGAGGTAACTGATCAGGGA
>BQKZ01000609.1:82000-97000 GCA_036244855.1 Temnopleurus reevesii | reverse complement strand
TCTCCATTTTCCCATCTTTCAAAACGTTTACAACGTTCGCTTTAATACGTTCCTTCATCCTTTCCCAGTTATAGGCTGTGACATAACCCTTTAATACACGGACTGTTCCACAAGCTGGTGTCTGTTCTTCTATTGTTCGAGAAGAAGAAATCGAACATCTCTACATCTTGAGAAGATAGAACGGGTTGTAACATCGATTTATTTCTTGTAACTCCTTTCAACTTTTCTTGTTCATTCTAATACTCTTTGCACCTCATTGCTCTGCTGGTTTGACTGAGTTTGCTATAACATGGGGGCTGTAACATAAAGGAGATACGATCATTTGAAAATTAATCGTATCTTTATGGTACACATTTTGCCATAGACTTACGATTAGTATTTGACGTAGGTTCAATTGCATTATTTTATATTACATGCCCCCAGGTCTTGAGATTGGTGGCTTTTGATCGGCAGGGTAGCATGACTGCGTTGTTATGGCGCGATTTTAGAAGTTAGGGGGTGCGCATCCTCGATATTGATGCTTGTCCAGTTTATGACTTTCTGATCTAATTCCTTCTTCATCCGTATTTTGTTCTTGCTCTGATTACACAGGGACTAGTCTACAACACTCAGCCACAGATTCTCACATACCCCTCTGATCGCCCCTCCCGAGGGGAATCTTTGTGAGAGTTGTAGTCCCTGTGAGTTCAGAGCAATGATATGTGCAGAGGCAGGACCGTTAGAACACAGAGTCCTCAACTGGACTATAATGATGCCAAAGTAGAGATCATAAGATAAGAATGTGTGGTGGTTGAGGTAATGGTTGCCATTAAGCCAGTGGTTGAGCTGATGATGATGATGATGATGATGATGATGATGATGATGATGATGATGATGATGGTGATGGTGGTGGTGGTGGTGGTGTTGGTTGTGGTGGTAGTGGTGGTGGTGGTGGTTGAGGTGGCGATAGTCTAGATGGATTGTGGTGTTTGCAGTAGTGGTATGTTGATGGTGGAAAATATGTTGATGTGGTGGTGGTGGTGATGGTGGTGGCGGCGGCGGCAATGGTCTTGATGGTCGTAGTGATGGTCAGTGGTTGGATGGTAGCAGTGGCTGTGGTGGTGGTGGTAATGGTTGTGGTGTTGCTAATGGTGATGGTGGAGATGAGATGTAATGCTTAAAGTCGTGGTATTTCTAGTGCGATGGTGCTGATTGTGGACATAAGTTCGTCTTAGTTGGGTGGTAGCGGTGGTAATGGTTGTCAAGTTGTCAGTGGTTATGGTTATGGTGGTGGTGGTGGTGGTGGTGGTGGTGGTAGAGTTAGAGGTGGTGGTGGTGGTAGAGGTAGAGGTGGTGGTCGTCGTCGTCCTAGTAGTGGTAGTGGTGGTGGTAGTGGTGATATTGGTGATGCTAGTGGTGGGATGTTGATGGTCGTGGAACTACAAGACTTTCGTCATCCAAAGCTTCAGGTGCGCTATATTGAAAGGGGACAATAACTTGTCACCCCACATATTTATATACATCATTCCAGAGTCACTGGGTGTTAGTGTTGGTGTGGCGGACATATATTTTATGGTGTTAGTGATATTTTTGGTCGTGATGATTATTGAGATGGTGTTGGACGTGGGGATGGTGGTTGTGTTGGTGTGATAGATGCTAATGGTTGCGGTGGTGATTGCATTGGTGTAATTGGTGATATTCGTGGTCGTGTTGATGATGCTGGAACTGGACAGTGGTGGCACTTGTACATGCTGCAATATCTAGTGGTTGCAAAGCTGGTGGTGCTGGTGGGTTGTGGTTTTAGTAATGGTGGTAGCAAGTGTTATACATATTGTAGAGATGCCAACCGTTCTGGATTGAATATTCACGACTTGTACCTCTTATGAATTTAAGACTTTCATCACAAGTAAAGGGCTTAAACTTGTTACAATATGTTTTCTCTCACTTTCGTTCAGCTGTTTTGTTATTCACATTTTAACTTTGCTTCGTGCATCATCTGGAACGGTTGATATCTCTGGTAACGGTTACTAACGGCGACAGCCTCATGCTGCCGTCATGTTCTTGTGTCGAATGGTAATTAGGAAATCTAAACTTTTTTTATACCATCTAAAATACACATGACCATTACTTTCCCCCAATATGCCGATCGTCCTCAAAATGAGCAGCAATATTTTTCACATCGATTTTCTTTATAGAATGAAGTAAATCATTCCGTCTCAGAGAGGCACTTCTCGCTTGAGACATTGTGTGATGCAACGTGATTCAAGACCTCATCCGCACCATTACACTCCATTCAAGTTCTGAAGTCTTTAAATCGTCACTCCGTCAAATTTCATTAGTTTATCGAATCAATATCGACCACTGGTGATCAATAATTCTTTGATTGTGTCCTTGAGTCTTTATGTGGTTTTAAAGATTGATGTCATGCCCCATTGCCTCTTGGGGTTATTCTGAGCCATGTCTTCGTCGAAAATGAAAATGTTGATAACGGTGAGAAGGCTCTGGTGGTGATTTTGATTATGATTATAACGATGGTGATGATGATGATGATGATGATGATGATGATGATGATGATGATGATGATGATGATGATGTGGGAGGGTGATGATGATGATGATGATGAATGATGATAATGATGATGATGATGGTGATGACGATGGTGATGATTGCGATGTTGGTGGTGGGGCGATGATGGTGATGATGACTATGATGATGATGTTGACAATGTTTATGCATTCACTATCTGTTGGGCTTATTCTGAACGATGTCTTGTATTTAAGATTGGACATTTTGGTGATACGGTAATGGTGATGATGATGGTTATGTTGTTGGTGATGATGATGATGATGATGATGATGATGATGACGACAACAACGACGATGATGAAGATGATGATGATGATGATGATGATGATGACGATGATGATGAAGATGATGATGATGATTGATGATGATGATGATGATGATGACGATGATGATGATGGAGATGTCGTTGGTGGCGATGATGGTGATGATGAAAATGATGATAATGATGACAATGATTATGTGGTTTTTAAGAATGCAGTACCGCCGAATCTTGGGGGTTTTCTGAGCCATGTCTGGATTATCAAGATTGTATATGAATGACGATGATGATGATAGTGATGGTGATTATGATGATGATGATGATGGCGATTATGATGATGATAAGGATGATGATGCAGATGATAATTATGATGATAATAATGACAATGATGATGATATCGCGGTTGTGGTGGTGGTGGTGGTGGTGGTGAAGTTGGGGACGTTTTAGTGGATGTGATAATAGAAGTGAAACTGATAATGATGATAATGATGATGGTACTTATGATCATGATCATGCCGGTGATAACGATGATGATGGTGATATTGATGATAAAGATAATGAAGTTCAGTTGGTTTTGGCCCACCGCAGTGGGGAATTACAGTAAAGGCAAAAAAGCTTATAAATGACTCATGTATGTCTTTCTATTCTTGTTTATCACAGACAAACACAGGTCAAACTTTTGTCTTTCATTAAACATTCTTAAGACCAATATTAGAGTTTTCAAAATATGAAAAGCCTAATAGTCACATCATCCCCCCCCCCCCTCAAAAAAAAATCTTAAATCTCAATGTACTATTAATGATATAACAGCGTAAATTTGAACGATCAAAATTAATTTTACGGTCCTTCCCAAGTGTTTCCAAATGTAGTAAAGAATATAAATACCGTTATGCTCTTCATCCGAATTTTAAGAATGGCATTAGTAGCCTAATCCTTAAGTGGTAAATAGTCAGATTTACTTGGGATAAGCTCTTGTAATCCGTTTGTGATTACCCGACTAGTAACCACTTGTTGTGAATAGGAACACTTACAACTGGTTTCCTCAAGTCGCGAGCTTTTGAACAACTGAGAAAGACTAATCATGTCCTTTCCGACATCATTGTGCTTTTTTGTTCATTATTGTTTTTTGTAGAATATGTAAAGAACGCAAAAAAAAATCTTCTGTGTCTGGACAATATACCTGTCACTTCAAAGATGATGAAGGAATTGAGTGTGAATCTTCTTTTAATTTGTCAGAATGACTGCATCTGATTTAGACATTGCGACAAAATTTAAAATAAGTACTCGGTAGCTTTAATTGACTTAATCTGCTTTTATGGAAATCCATAATGTTTAATTTGCTCCTTATTCTATATGACAGTACCATAACTAACTAACTAAATTTAGATTTTAAGGCGTTTATCATTCAATAATGAATATTTATGGTATTCTCCCTGTCTGTTTATTTATATTTCTCTTTCCTCGTCCTCCCTTTCTCTAAATATTCCGGAGTCGTTCAACTTTGAGAGGCCTCGCTTTCGGAGCAGATTACACAGATAAGTATAGCGCCATCTACGGCAAGTGCATGATAGGCCAGCTGATTTTTGTTTATAAAAAAATCGTCTGATCAGCTGATTGCTCATTCATTAAATTTCAAGGAAATTCTCACGGTCTATTTTGAGTGTTGATCATTGTCAGAAATCCCCGGCAAGTCTCCTTGAACTGGTCAGACTACACTAAACCAGTAAGTAGGAATTCAAGTTGGAGAAGCTTCCTTCTCGGAGATTTTATATGTTCTAATTTTTAAGTTGCCATTTCAGATATCTGGTGCCCTGGCCTGGGTCTGGGACTGGAAGGCGTTGAGTAGGCCTGTGACTACGGTACGGTACTCAGACTAGCGTGAGTTGACTCAGGGCGAGGTTTTGCCTGTTCATTTGTGTGTGTGTGATTGTGTGAGTTCAGTTAGTCCTGTGCCTGGCTGAAGAGTATTTTTACTGCTTGACATTTCAGACATCTTGTACTGACTGTCCATTTTAGAAGACGTCCAAATGTGAAAAAACAACAGCCGAAATAAAGTTCTGACTAACTAGGCTAACTAGTAACTTCTCAGGCCAGCCCTAGCCTAAGTCTAAGTTAGTCCATGATCTAATTCTAAATTCAAGTCCAAGTCATTTGCAAATGATATTGTAACGTTGAATGTATGTCTGAGTTCATAAAAAAATGTAGCCAAATGTTATCGGCTATCAACAAGTTAGCCCAGTCTACAGGTCTAGGCTTAGTTCGAAGACTCAGTCACACCTGTTATGCCTTGTGCCTTTTGTTGTGGCGGCCTTTCTTTTTTTTTATTTTGCCCCGGGCCAAAGTAAGTTTGAAACTTTCAGTTTCAAACTGAATTTTCAAACTGACAGTTAGGCTAGCTCTAAGTTAGGCTTTGTTTTGTTTGCATCACAAATAATCAAAATTGACTTTGAACTTTAAATCTAACGTTAGAGAATAATAAAGTTAGGCTTAATAACGTCAGTCAGCCATGGTAAAAAGAGCGGGTTCATCTTTTTTTTTTGGGGGGGGGGGGCAGCAAACCCTGGCCTAGGGGCCAGAACTTTTGAATTCAAAATGAGTTCTAATTATTTTGTTATTTATAATTCCAGCTACAGGTTTTCTGGAGGAGAGGAAGGCATTGAGTGTCACATTGTCGCTGGTAATAAATGGACTTTAAAACATTTAAAAAGAAAACGAGGAGGATTTGTAATCTATCTCAGACTTTTAGCCTCCAAGCAAACAAACCTAGACCTTTCCCAACATTGGCAGATGTTCTTGCCAACTTCCAAGCAGCAAAATAATAACGACAAAGAAATAAACTAGGTCAGTCTTTAGCAAGGAATCTATTCCGCGGCCAGGATCAAACTTGGAACAACAGTGTTTAGACTATGCTTGATGACAGCCAATTTTGGACACAGATAGACCAATTGACAGACCAACTGAAGAATGAAGAAAGGGTCCGGAAAGTGAGGAAAGAGTTCTGTCAGACTACGGATGACAGCACTCCTAAGTATGTGAGATCACAGGATATTAGCAGGTAAATGCAGTGTCAGAAAAATCCAGCGGTTTGGAAGGGTTTTTAAACATATAACATTGAACTTTCTCCTCCTAATCTAGGCCTACATGTACATCAAAAGAAATTGTCCCATGTTATATGTGTAGTGCCAATTACAATAATGACAGTATGCTGAACATCGGCGTATGGAGCAGAAAATTCAGAAAGTGTTTAAAAACTCCTTCGATTGGATGGATTTTTCTGTCCAATACAATGTATGAATTTTCAAGCTTTACTGAAAAGGTATTACCATTAATGCATCTGGCCTTGATTTCTTTTATTTTGATGTTTTTTTGTTGTTGATATCTTCTGGACACTCAATTACCTGGCTGGTACATTACAATTAAACCTTGTCATATCGAGGATTTGAGGTCCTTGGGACCAGCAACATTTTCTATAATGAAAATTTGTTATATCAGGGCTAAAATGAATAAGTTGGGACCCTAAAAATGAGCTTTTTATAATGAGAGCTCTTTATATCAGTGCTCTTCATAACGCAGTTGGACTATACAGGTAAAAATATAACTTATTAACTAGCATTTGGTCTAATAGCTATTTAGATTGATGGCACAATGGATTACTAGGCATCTTGATCTATATTTCTTTTCTTGTTTGATTAACCATTAGTATCATTCTTATGCTTCCATACTTTAATGTTTGAAATGTGATACTTCTCATCATACAGACAAGAAGTATTACACAGGATTGAAGCTGTCATTGAGAATGTAGTCCTTTCTATATCAAGGGGAGAAGCACCTTGTCTCAGCTATTGCAGAAGAAATTCCTGGGATAGTGTCAGGTATGAATATGACTGGAATTTTCTGTTGTTTATTTGTAATTATGCACTTAATTCAAGCCTTTACATAATGCATGAATACTGTATAAGTAGAAATTTTCGTGGGGTCTTTTATCTTCGTGAATTTTGTGGTCGTGAAACTTTGCACTCAGTATGATGCAGATTTATATGCATACAACTACTGTCAAAAACGTAAAAATAACAAGATGCTAAAATGTCAAACTGGTCCCAAAACGCGAAAATATTGGCTTATACAATAGTCTAGGTTATCATTGTGAGCAGAGGGGACAAAGAACTTTGACAAAGTAAACAGCTTCCCTTGAAGCATTTACAATAGCTAGATGCATTCAAAAGAAATTTCCTTCCTTCTTATTCTGTGAAGAAATTTTGAACAGGTGTAGTACCTTTTCAGTAGTACCTGTTCAGTGATTAAACGGAAAATCACATTCTTTTGTGTCAATGAAGTTATTAGGAAGGTTCAAATGAAGTTGTTCACTTGCCCAATTCCTTTGTCTCCTCTCCTCAAAGTGCACAGTGGATTTCCACAAACAATTTTAAAGACAGGTACATGTATTTTCATATCTTCTTAAGGTACACGATACTGTAATCATTGAAGATCCTCAAATTATTTGAGTCCCTCCATATCCATTAAGTGAAACTTTATTTATTTATTCTTCAAATTCTTATGATTAAAATTTCAATACATGAGCTTAGAAATCTACCCATTTCAGAACAAGGTGCATGTTGGCTATGTCCACATCTTCTGAAGATAAAATTTATACAGTCTTAAGGCCCGTGCACACCAAACACGGCATTGCATCACAGCACGGTTTTCACGCAATATCTTGGTTGTTATTGGTCAGCGCGCTCCTCCGTGCAAAGGATGTTTAACAATTTGCCAATCACACGGGAGATATCGCGTAAAAACCGTGCCTTGATGCCTTGCTGTGTTCGGTTTGCCCAGGCCTTTTTAAAGCACCCATTAAATAGATGGGGTTCTGTTTTTCTTAATGGAAACTTAATTATTTTTGTACTGTTAAGCCATTTGATAAGCCAACTATTGATAACATTCATGTATATTGTATATGTCGGTATGTTCACATCTTCTACTGATAATCTCATATAGTCATGTAGTAGCTTCAAAGATTATGAAGATCTATCTTCCACATTTCATCTAATGTTTTAAATTGATGCCAAACTTTTTTTTTTATTCTTAGCTTCAATGAGACATCTGAAGTTGATAGCTCTGGGGTGGGGGGGGGGGGNNNNGGGGGGGGGGGGGGGGGGGGGGGGGTAATTAGATGAGCTTTGGTCCCCAAAATAATAATATAGTAATAATTTGTACATAATTCATATCGTGCAATCTATATGGATATACTCACCTGCAAATTACAAATACAATATTAATACCTGGCCATAGCATATTCCTGCCAGTACCCGTTCCTATCACCTGGGTTGAGTGCAGCAGTTTGGAGAAAATTTCTCGCTGAAGAAAATTAACGCCTTTGGTTGGATTCAAACCACCCACCCTTAAGTTTTCAAGTTAAGAGTCGGGACCAAAAGCATTGAATTAAAATGGGGCCCAAACTCCCCCCCTTTTCTTTCACATTTTTAATTCTTGAGAAGCTGCAGCAGAGAAAGCCTTTTTGTGTTCTGTTTGATAGCTTTTTCTCATGGGAATGCAAAGAAATTATTTTTTCTCCCTCCCTTTATTTCTTTCTTCTCATTATTTTCTTGATAAGCTACAGCAGAGAGCTGAATATGCATTTTTGCTTGTCAGCTTGTTATTAAGACTCAAGCAATTTTCATATTACTTTTAGACCCCTCTGTAGATGAAGATCAATGGACTGATGACAGAATAACACAATATCTTTGTGATTATTGATTGTGTTATTATTTATTACTTTATATATATTAATAGCTTTCAAGAAGATGTAGGACTGGAGATGAAGAACGATGGAAAGATGACAGAAGTTAGATTTGATGTGCCTACCTCAACAAACAAATTTGGTGAGTACATGTGAAAATAGATCTATGATGATGATGATCCATTGCCTGTATGGCGAACTGTATATCTTTTAAAAAGATTGCTGTAGATCCTTTAAAAATGCTGAATATCTATTGAATATATTTTAAACACAATATAAACTATTTCTGCAAAATAAAGTGGGTCATGAAAAATGAATCCGCAGTCCTTGTATTGAACTCTAGGGACACAACAATCACAAGCTGGTTTCAAATTGATCAGCGTAACAAAGGACCATTGACTTGGCTTTCCACTTGATCTTATTTTTTATTGTCATTAAACCTTCATCACCTCCATCAAAGTGTTCTACTGCTCATATTCCCGGCTTAGTGGTGTGATAACAATTGTTACTGACGAATGTCTGCATGCTGGAATTTCTTATTGATAGTACAGATCCTGTATTTTGTGATACACCTATTTTAACCAGTTATAGCTATGCCTCATGTCAAAGCTTTTGTTGAAGGTTATGATCAAAACAAGTAGGATGAGAAAAGTTCAGTTTTGAAAGAATACCATTTCCCAAGTCTCCTTTATGATGAAAGATGTTTGATGTATCAAGTCATGGTCTCTTGATTTTAATTTTGATGTAGATTTGGCACTTTAACATTGGGCAAGTTTCTATGTACAGCCCTGCTTATCCAAATATGTGTTTGAAAAAATTGGCAATTATTATTGGAAGTGTATTGTTTTTCATTCTTTAATCGGTATTATAGCTCTAATGCTGAGGGTCTTGGCTTTATGCTACAGATTGATTCAGACGGACACATATTCAACAAAAAGGTGAGTTTATGTTTTAGAGGTTGTTGCTCAAAAGTAGCAAACAATTTCAAATGAACTGCAAAGTAGTTGCAAAATGATATGCACATTCTCATTGGCACACAGTCTGCGCCTCTATTAGAAACAATGATTTTGCTTGGCGTTTGCTGATCAACCGCAACTTTTGCAGTTGATAACACATTTCTAGCAACACTTCCTTAGTTTATTGTTGCGTTGTTCATACACCTTGAATGTAATGTCTTTTATCTGCGACCAGATATAAGCCAAAATAAGTTCACTGTTTTTTACGTAGTACAGACACATTGTTATAGATGTCGTCGCGAACAATCAAAAGTTCACTTAACTACATGTATGTAAGCAGAATAGAGTATGAATTATATGGAGATAAATCCAGGGTGGTGCTTCGCCAAGTCATTCTTAAAGTTACGTATGACTTTAAGGAAGACTGGAGTACGTTAGAGAGTGTAATATGTGTAAGATTCTTGATCATTCAACACAAGAACTGGTACCAGTCGTACGTAAAGTCGTTCTTAAGTCTTTCTTATCATGGTGAAACACTGCCCTTCTAGTTGGAGGTAATGTACTGTAGACTATTGGGGACAAGTAGGCTGCAACAGTGAGCAGCTAATAACTGTTTTAGTTCTGTCTAGGCACAGATTTGCATGAGTTCATCGTATGGATGGTACCAAATACACTACCTGCATTTGGGTTTGTATATAAAGGTTACTACATGCCATTTAAAAACAAGCAGGCAGTTGAATAGCATTATAATTGCTTTTTGTATTAATAGGGATCTCTTCTACAATGATATGCAATCGCTGGGCAGTCAATCACCCATTGATGATATCATTAATAATCTCTGTTGTTCTCTGCAGCAATTGCAATTAGTTTCTTGCCGACAAAAATCACTAATTTTTCTATATCCTCATTTTTCTAAAGTAAGCACCTCTACGATTGTGTTGTCATGCCAATGTCCATGAATGTGTAGGAGTATTATTCCACAGTATTATTTGTTTCTATATTACACAGGCACCTCTACTTCAATGATGTGCTATCATTTAGCAGTCAATGTTGCTTTGGGGAGTGCACTGTATTATGTACCCAACATAAGAATCATTAATTTGATCTTCATTTTTTTTATTGAGAGATCGGCAACTCTGCATATTTCACGAGGCCTACACTGAAATAATCTTTGTGATTGAGCCTTTTTTGTGATTGCCACATCCCTTTAGAATCAAATGCTGTCATATATACATGATGCCAATGCTCTTGAACAATTCAAGACTTTACTCTAAACACATCTCTTCAATGCCTAGTTTTGAGCTGTGGGTTGGTCTTCAATATATAGGCGCACATCTTTTCCCCCTTATTATTTTAATTAAAAAAAATTAATGTGACATGATAATGATTAAGTTCACCAATAGTACTGCGCTTAAAAACACCAGTATAAAATGCCATATCAGTTTTGTAACGTTCTACGTTTACATATCATGAGACAATTGATTAACTCTCTTCATTTTTGTAATTATTGTCATTATTATTTGTTTCTGTATCTATAGGGACCTCTACTACAATGATGTGCAATTGTTTGGCAGTCAATCAACCGTTGATGATATCATTGATAACCTCTGCTGTTTACTGCAAGTCCCAAGGAGATGTCTCCATGTAGTAAGTTAACCCTGTCACAACTAAGTTATGTAATTCCAATAGTAATTGTGTATGGACTGCCCGGTTCCAGATGTCAGTGATTTAATGGGGATTCCAGTGATGTGCAATCGTTTGGTAATCAATCAATCGTTGATGATATCATTGATAATCTCTGCTGTTTACTGCAAGTCCCAAGAAGATGTCTTCATGTAGTAAGTAAACCCTGTCACATCTAAGTTATGTAATTCCCATAGTTATTGTGTATGGACTGCCCGGTTCCAGATGTCAGTGATTTAATAGGGGTCCCATCTACAATGATGTGCAACTATTTGGCAATCAATCAACTATTGATGATATCATTAATCATCTCTGTTATATCCGTCATAAAAAGATTCTGAGCCAGTGATTGGTCTAAATCCCTTCATGTGACTATTGATAGCTCCCACCGGCATTGAAATTCACTTAAATATGATGTCATCCGGTAATAGTTCGGAAATTATCTACGGCTTCACTGATGAACTATTACGGAGTGACGTTTTGTGACGTATCAAAACGATACACGCTGTTTATGCTTTGTGGCAAAGCTGGTACGTGTTATGATGATCGATTGCCACATGCGCCTGGGCATGTACGTGAAGCACATGCACAGCCCCAGGGTGGCCAGGGCAGTGTAGCCTACTGTGCCATGTACACTGAATTGCGCGAAGGCAAGGCTGCCTAATTTTGATGTGTGCCAGTGTCCACTTCCTCGTTTTCTGTTTGGATCCATTATTCATAGAATAATTCAAAAAGTGAAAAATCTAATCAAACATATTATCAGGACTTACTTTGTCTGTGTTATCGATGACGGATATAAACCGAGTATTTACTGCCTTCAGATGGGTTTAGTAAAACCATCATCCCCTCAGTCACGCCGATCGAGAGGCTATCATGATAGCCTCTTGGCGTGACGTAGGGAATGATAGTTCACCTTGCACCATCTGACGGCCGTGAATTATCGTTTACGGTTTACCGCAAGTCCCAAGGAGATGTCTCCATGTAGTAAGTTAACCCCTTCGCAACTAAATTCTGTAAAGCCAAAGTCACATAGGATTCCTGATTCAGCACAATTTAGCACGATTCTTAATCCAGTTGAGCCCTCTGTGGTCAGAGATACTAGTCCCTTTTTGTTCAGAGGAAGTTAATCAAGTTGATTAGGACTCAACGGGACAGCGAGTCATATGGAATTGTGTTTAATTGGGGCTTCTATGTGACAGTTGTCAATTCTCCCTATCGCATATAGCCGATATCACCTTGTGATATCGACATCACGCACTTTGGCTTTGGCATGCTCACTTCCGGGATCCATCTTGATTTCACTGTATACTAACTACGAAATTTCAATCCATAAAATGTGTATCTAGCGTAATTTCTTCGTTTTGCGTCTGAAGCCCAGCATTGGGCCGCTTCGCAAAAGAAACCCATATAACAAATAAGTGCAGGTATTTACCGTAGAAAGCCTATAGACTGTTGAAAACGCGTGAATGTTACCGGAAGTACTTGTGACAAAAGTCTGGGCCAAAATAACTAGTGTGCTGCAGGCGTTCAGATTCGAAGAGCTATATGCGATAGGGAGAATTCCATAGTAATTGTGCATGCACGTCCGGGTTCCACTAGTCAGTGATTTCATCAATCAATGACTAATTCGTGTTTTTTTAAGCAGATGATAATTAGAAGAGCATTTATAAACATATCAGGATTTGAAGCATGAGCATGGAAAATGTTGTGAATATGCCAATTGCCATATTTTTGTCAAATTGCTTTGTGTCCAGATTCGGTAGCTTTCGGGAGGTACATGTAGATACTGTACTTGTACTGAGTAAAATTTTCAAATATTAATGAAAAATATTTTAAAGAATGATAATTTGAGGTATGAATACTATAGTGTAAAATAAATAAACGTAATAAAAATTTAGACAATTCAGCTTGCTACTGTATTCTGCTTTCCTTTATGTTATATTCATATTGTTGATTGACATATAATGATCATGGTTTCTAAATATTTCTGTCTTCATGTAGATATCATGGAATTTGAAAATTGATCAGGGAAAAATCAGGGATTTTGGTTCTCTCTAAGTAGTAGGAACCCTGAAAGCAGTTAAGGGAGATGTACCATTTGCAGCTTGAACTTGCTTATTATATAGCTTCTTTCCAGCAAGCTGCATCCATGTCACAAGCTTCCCGCTATCCTGCAGCACAAATACATAGTGCACATAAAGAAACATTAACTCACTATTATATTTCTCTCTCTCTTTTTTCCTGGCAGTTGGCGACATCCAAAGGATTAATCTATGGAGATTTGTGCTTCGCAGATGCCAGTGGCTCCTATATAGACTGTAGCAATAGTAGAACTGTAAGTACACATTTTAGAGCAATCAACCATTATGAATGTGGAGGAAAAAATATTGTGTTTTTTTAATCATTACTTCTAGAATTATGATTTCATAGCATTTTATGATTTTTCACGATAATGATATGACACATTCCTTTCCTCCCTGTTTCTTCCCTCTTTTTGAACCACATCACACCCATTTCTCAGACTGAGAGGTTGGAAAGCTTGCATTTTCCAAATTTAAAATTTTGAACTGCAGAATTTTGTATAATGTATACATGCTGGGAGCGTCGTGGTGTAGTGGTTCGGACTCTCGCCTCTTAACTAGAGGGTCGGTGGTTCGAATCTCTCCCAGGGCGTTAATTTCCTTCAGCAAGAAATTTACCCATAGTGTGCTGCACTCAACCCAGGTGAGGTGAATGGGTACCGGCAGGAATTTATTCTTCTAAATGCAGAAGCGCCTACTTGGCAGCTATGCTATGGCCGGGTAATAATATTAGATAATTTGTCTCGCGCCTCTGAATAGGTGACTAGAGAGATGGCGTGTTTAAATGCTATATATTATTATTATTATGCTATATGTGTAAATTGTACAGTTTGAAAAAAAAATCATACGAAAAGACGAAATGTTTTATGAATATATAACTGCATTTCTTCTTTTTCTTTAAAAGAGACAGTTTTGAAATATTTATTAATCTTGATTTATGTATATTACACTTATTTTGTCATACTGTATTGATTTGTATTTTGTTTGAAACAAAATAAATGAAATGAAATGAAATGAAATGAAAATGAAAAAAAAAAATAGAAAATTCAGTGGACTTTCAATGCAATGATATTATCTATGTATATTGTTATGATCTAAAGATCCAATTTAAAGGATGAAATTTATGTAGTAAACACAATATCTCCTTCATTGAGAAATATTTTTTGTAGAAAAAGCTTTGCTTCTTGATGGGTATTACTATTGCTGTTGGGTTTTACTATGAAGTCGCAATTGATTGCAAATCAATTGTAAATAAATTGTAAATTAGAATGCACATTTTCATTTGCCCAAAACCAGTGCTTCCAAGAAAAACACTCTTGAAACAACGGTTTTATTGTCTCGCCTGCGTAGCAGAATCGAGACATAGGCGCCGCTTTTTCCGACGGCGTCAACAATTTAGAATATGCTCTAAATCAAAAACCCCTTGCTCGATTTTCATCAAACTTGGACAATAGGTCCAGTAGGTAGCCCAAATAGTGCAGTGCAATTTTCAGGTCAGGATCGAGGTCAAAGGTCATCTGAGGTCACATTTCCGAAATCTTAACCTGAAAACATAACCTTGGCTCTCATTTCAAAACCCCTCGCCCGATTTTCATGAAACTTGCACAATAGGTCCATTGGGCAGCCCAAATAGTGCAGTGCAATTTTCAGGTCATGATCGAGGTCAAAGGTCATCTGAGGTCAAATTTCCGAAATCTTAACCTGAAAACTTAACCTTGGC
>BQKZ01000609.1:44883-66168 GCA_036244855.1 Temnopleurus reevesii | reverse complement strand
GGATTCCTCGTTTGAAATATGATATTGATCCATTTTCAATAAATTTATATACAAAGTGAATGAGGAGTTCTCCATGTATGACATCACAGATTATGCTAATTAGCTATACGCATGCCATTTCAAGGATGCCCAGCGCAGGTGGAAATGATGACTTTAAAAATTCATAACTTTTGAACGGATTATCCAATTGTGCTCAAATTTTCAGTTTGTTCATCTGATTTTTCTTCATTTACTGACAGTACATTATTGTCTGGGTGTAATTCCCCTTTAAAGATTACGAATTTGGAACAGGATTATTACTAAATTCTATTGATCCATGCTGGCAGCTATGGAGAAGGAGAGATGGAAAATAAATCTTTTCGGAAAAGAGAGAGTGGGAATAATTTGCTGCCTTGTGTGGCAGAAGAGCACTCGCATTAGATTAGATTTTTAGGAATGACAGTTTTTAGACAAAAGTCTGAATCCAACTTGGGTTACAAACCTTATGTGGACAAAATACATTACGCAAAAAAGTTACAGATCACTCTTGTATGAGCACATAATCTTTTAAAGATGCTTTATATTCATGGAAATCCCTCAGATAAGACTTTCCCATATGTTATCAAAAGAACTGTAATTACTTTCACACAGGAGTGATTTTCGTAGGTGTATGATATCTCGAGTTCCACTACACAACCTAAAAAGTGAGCTTTGATATCAAAGGTTAATTTTTTTTAATAAAGAAGAAAGAATACAAAATGAACAATGGAGATATGTTCACTCTTCAATGGCATCAGTGATATTGGAAGTTGGAGCAAGACAGCTGTGTAGAACTGGTCTAAAGCAATAAGAATTTAAACAAAATTCTTGTCTAATCCCTGATCACCATATTTTTTTAATGAAGTAAAAGATGAATGTAATATTTTGCTATAAAGATTAAAAAGATATCACTATTAGTTTATATAAATCTATAGTTTTTTCTTTGTTGAATGATATGTATATATAAGAAAGATATGTATTATTTATGAGAAAGATATCTATTTTGATATTTGATGTAGCATTTCTAACATAACATTTCATATTTATAACCAACATAAATGTGTATATATATACATTTTTGGAAAGATATTTATTTAAACTCCTTGTTTTGTCATTTTTGTTTGAAAAAAATAATTGCCAATGAATATGATAAAGCGAATGTGCAAGAAAGAAATATACCATTTATGAGAAAGATATAGATTTTGATATTTTATGTCGTCGTAATATATTCAATGGAAAATTTCAATATTAATTTCAAAGTATTAACATATCCTGTTTTAAGATTAAAATGAGCAACTTTGCTAATTCTTTTTTGTTACAGGAATATTTGTGACGTGTGTATGAGAGAGAAGAGAGAGAGAGAGAGTGGGATGGAGATGAGGTCAATCACAAGTGCTAGGGTGATGACATAATTGAGGAATAGAGAGATATGGTGTAGATGGTGTAGCGATGAAAGAGTGATAGAAGAGAGAGAGAGAGAGAGAGAGAAAGAGAGGGGGATCTAAGCCGGGAATAGTGGAGGAATATAGAGATATGGTGTAGATGGATTTCAACAAATTGGAAGAGTGATAGAAGAGAGAGAAAGATAGAAAGAGAGAGAGAGAGAGAGAGAGAGATAGAAGGAGAGAGGGATCTAGGGGAATAATGGAGAAAAAACAGAGATTTGGTGTAGAAGGATTTCAACGAATTGGAAGAGTGATAGAAGAGAGAGAAAGATAGAAAGAGAGAGAGAGANAATAGGAGTTATGTGGCTGCGCTTGCTAGAACAAGTTACAATGCGCGCAGCAGCATTTTGCAATTTCTGTAATTTACCAATTTGAACTTCTTGCAAGTTATAGAGTAAAGCATTACCAAAATCTAATCGTGAGGAAATAAGCGAATGCACCAGCTTCTTGGTTGCTGAGCGAGTAAGATATTTTCTTATGAAACCGATATTGCGCAATTGGTAGCGGACTGATCTGCAGACGTTTGCAGATACCTGATCACCATATTTCTTTTTTAATGAAGTGAAAAATAAATGTAATATTTTGCCATAAAGATTAGAAAGATATCACTATTTGTTTATATATCTCTATAGTTTTTCTTTGTTGAATGATATGTATATATAAGAAAGATATGTATTATTTATGAGAAAGATATCTATTTTGATATTTGATGTAGCATATGTAACCTAAGATTTCATATTTATTACATAAATGCGTATATATACATTTGTGGAAAAATGTTTATTTAAACTCATAACCTTGTTTTCATTTACAATTTTTGTTTTGAAAAAAAAATCCAATGAATATGATAGAGTGAATGTGCAGGAAAGAAATGTATTATTTAAGAGAAAGATATAGATTTGGATATTTTATGTAGTCATGATATATTCAATGGAACATTTCAATATTGATTTCAAAGTATTCTGAAAGGATATGTTGATGGTCACTCTTTTGTAAAAAAAAAATGTATTATTTTATTTCCATATAAATTATTACCTTGTCGATTAAATGTTTTGTTTTGCTAATTCTTTTCGTATAGAAGAGAAAGGGAGAGAGTGAGGGAGAGAGAGAGGAGGAGGGATGGAGAAAGGGGGCTGTTGAAGGGAGGAAGGGAGGGGATTAAAAGTGCTGGGGAGATAACATAATTGAGGAATAGAGAGATATAGTGTAGAAGGATGTCAACGATTTGGAAGAGTGATGGAAGAGAGAGGGGGAATAAGGGGGTGGTAGATTGAAGAAGGGGTAATGAAAAGTGCTGATCTAAGGGAATAATGGAGGAATACATAGATTTGGTGTTCAAGGAAAGTGAGAGAGAATGGTATATTGGCGAGGGGTAGAAGAGATGACAAAGGAGGGTGGTTATTATTTATTCGGCAAATGTGCATTAATGGTGCATGGGTGAGGGTATATTACATGGTGTGGAAGGATGTCAATGATTGGGAAGACTGGTAGAAGAGAGAGAGATATAGAAGAGGGTTTGGGGGTAGATGGAGGGAGGGGTAGATGAATGAAATGTGCATGTGTGAGGACATAATGACAAAAGGGTTTCATCGATTTGGGAAATTGACTTAAGGAGGGGGCATCTGGAAAGGGAGTTGGACGATGTCTTTTAGCAATTGGGAAGCGTGAAGAGAAGCGGTTTCAGAGGCGAAGAAATAATGGATAAAATATTAGAGACTGTAAATAAGTTTCGAAGGGGAGATGGAATGGTGAAAGAAGAGAAAAGGGGACGCGATCGCAAAATGCGGAAGAGAAAAGTTTTTAGGAAGGGGAGAGGAAGAAGCCGTCAGAAGAAAGGCAATTGGGAGAGAGGCTGTGGAAAATAAGGGACGGTTGGGACAGAAAGCAGTGCCTGAAAGAGAATAAGAAGAAATTTTTGGAGGTATTGGAAGTCTTAATAAGTCTTAAGCAGTTTGAAAATAATTTTGGACGTCCCCATTTTTTTTCTAACTCACAAAAAAATGAAGACGTCGGAATAGAAAGATGTGGGAGGAAAGTGGATAAAAGAGGAGGAGAGATACGTTGGACAGAACTTGGAAAGAGAGAGAGAGATATTGAGACCGGAAGAAGGGCGGGAATACTCCCTGAGCGAAGCACTAGCATACTGAGGAGATTCAAGATTGCCAACCATTTCAGTATATTGTTAAAGTGTTTATAACATGAACTCAGCACTCAAGTAAAAATGATCTAACGTACGGTTACTGTCATAATCAGCTTGACCTTGTTTTTCTCTCATGAAAACCTATTTGGTAAAGCTGCTTGGATATTTACCCTTTTAAAAATTTCTGTATCATAGAATGAGTGTTTCCAGAGCTTGTGAAGAAGATGGGCTACTTATCTCACATGCGCGCATTACATTGTGAGGTCACAAAGCAATTTGACCAGACTCTCTTTGTGATGTCACAATAGACACGCGTCAAACCTCACCGCGAAGTCATAGAAACGCACTCAACTGAAACAGTCATAATCGTAATGATTTTTTTCAGAGTAAGCTTGCTTTCGCAGTTTCTCCGAAATTTATTTACTATTTCTTTGATTTCTTATAAATCTATCATCATGGGATGTACAAATTCTAAAGTTTGTCCATCACCGATGGATTTAGATGTGAAAACACAGCAAGTTCGGAGCCAAAAACGTCGTGGGAGATGTTTTATGGCGAGGTTGAACAATGCATTCCAAAGGAGGAATAGAGTAAGGATACTAAAGTTATTTTTTTAAAGATATGACTTTAAGCATGCATCAAATAATGATGATGATGATGATGATAATGTTAATGATAATAATAGTAATAATAATAATAATGATGATGATAATAATAATAATATCGATAATAATAATATTAATGATAATAAAAAATGCTAATAACATGAATAATAATAATAATGATGATGGATCTAATAATATAACAAGAATAGTATATTGAATTGGCCTACTATTAAGTTTTTGCTGGGAATATCATATCTTATTAATAGTTGTTGAAGAAATCATCAAATGTTCACTGTCGATTACTCTATAGCTAGGCCCTTTGGGCATTCTCGACAATCATATTGCTTTGATAATCAATAGAAATTGGTTGACATAAATCAAACTTGTGAAATAAATGTATACAGTTTTCCTCTCAATTTCATATATTTTAGTTCATATAAAGCAATTTGGTATTGTGCCGTGTATCAACAAAAATCTTAGTAATCTTAAATGCTTTTATATATTGTGAAATAAGGAGAACAAATATTTAGATTGATTAGTTTAAAAGATCCCATGGTACTTATTACTTCGAGTCAAAAGTGACTATAGATTCCGGTTAAGCTATTAAGGAATCTGGTTAGATATTATTAGATATATCATTATTTTGTGGTATACTATATCTCAGCAAATTTTGTTAAAGGACCAAAATGGATTGCATTTAGAACCTAAACTTTCCTGATTGTGAGTGTCATTCTAAAGTGAACCCTTAATTTGATTTTGTCTTCTTCAACTGTCCAACTCAAGATAACTCTACGTTTGAGGAAAATAATTTTTATTCTGAGAGATACATCTGTTTGCAAAAATAAACCCTATATAAACAGTAAAATTTAAGCAGTGAATTTTAAACGTTTTCTTTAGGTGGCCCCCGTTTGTGATGCTAATCGTGATGACGTCATTAACCAGCCTTCGACTTCTTACCCCACAGTTGAAATAACCAACGTTCATGGATTCCCAGACAGGCGTAAGTTTCTGAAGATATTTGTTTATTATACTAGATTGAACGTGTCAACAATATTGTTCGTGTCTCTCAAGGTGGTATAGAATTGCATTGAAATTTGTAAATCACGAAAAATTGAAATAAAAGAAAAAATAGGATAAATATATGAAAAACACAGTAAATATCAAAACAACAGCATCGTCAATAGTAATATAATGAACTAAGAAACATTAATCCCCGATTTTTGTTTCGTTGGGGCTGCTTGACCAAATAGATACAAGGACGGACGCGATGGCTTTACGAGGAAAAGAGAGAGAATGCTTTACGTCTTACTTGGAGCAATTATTCCTGCCATAGCTCTTGCTCAGTACTACGGTGCCATTACTTCCTATTTATGTCGACATGAAAAAAATGATGTATATAATTGGAATGCCGTTTCTCTATTATATGAGTGCAGGTTAAAAGAAGACGAAACAAAATTATGAGGAATTTTCGCCATTTTACTATATATTTTCCAGTAAAAGTCATGGTAATGGTAATGATGATGAGGGGAGGGGAAGGGGTTACCCCCTCCCCCCCCCCAAACAAAATCTATATATTATATATTGCAGAGTATACTCCGCCGGTCGTTGAAGTATTACACTCCTCTGATCCGGATTTCCATTATTGCCATCAGACTGTTTATCTTNGTCGTTGAAGTATTACACTCCTCTGATCCGGATTTCCATTATTGCCATCAGACTGTTTATCTTTGTAAATTTGTTTTTATGTATTACAGGCAGAGATGCGCAAACAAACGGGACAAGCAACAATTCAAACGTCAGGGACATTAAGACACGCCCAGGGAGAGTAGCATTTGATATCAGCAACTCCGAGCCAATCACAGAGGTACAAGCCGTGAAAGTCGCTCGAGAGGGCGTGGCTTTTGAAATCAACAACTCCGAGCCAATCACAGAGGTACCAGGCGTGAAGGTAGCTCGAGGGGGCGTGGCTTTTGAAATCTACAACTCCAAGCCAATCGCAGAGGTACCAAAAGTTAAAGTCACTCGAGGGGGCGTGGCCTTTGACATCAGCAACAACGCAGAACCAACCTCTGAGATACCAGACATCAAAGTCACTCGTGGGGGTGTGGCTTTTCATATCAGCAACAACTCTAAGCCAATCAGAGAAGTACCAGACGTCAAAGCCACTCGAGGGGGTGTGGCCTTTGAAATCGGCAACAACTCCGAGCCAATCGTAGATGTACCAGACGTCAAAGTCGCTCAAGGAGGCGTGGCCTTTGATATCAACAACAACTCTGTGCCAATCACAGAGGTACCCGAAGTCAAAGTCGCCCAAGGAAGCGTGGCCTTTGAAATTATAACCGACCGACCTCTACAAGATAGCGCAGTCAGAGACATCCGACCAGAGACTCCACAAGCGAATCCACCAAAGGCAAGCATCAGCTGCACACGGCGCGCTAAGGAAGGCGTGGCCTTTGAGATCGATTTCAGCCAAACAGAGGAAGAGAAGCGACTGCGCACGACCGTCAGTAAAGTGACGTCATTCATCGCAGCAGACGGATGGAGAGAGCGTGACGTCATCAAAGAAGCTGACGATGTCTGGGTTGCCAACAGAGTTCTTGCAATGAAGGTGAGCAGAAATTATTTTGAAATTTTATCAGAAATTTTATTTGATAATACTTCTGTTTGGGAATAGAATCGAATTTCTTGAGCAAGGTCTTTACAGAGAACTCCAGGAAGATATCAAATCCAACGAAAGTAATAGACATCAAAATGTATAATATACAAAGCGATAAGACAGCAAATATTGATGTTAAACGTTTGGAGTTTCAGTTTCCGTAAAATTAACTCGAATGCTATCCAATTCAGAACCGGATTGGGATTGTTGTATCTGCACAGTTTAGTACACGACGTTCGGATCTAGTGTCCCATGACTCACTCAATCTTACGGAAATAGTATATGTTGTGTTATATATATTTTTAAAAAGAATTAATAGGAGTTACTTTGGTTTGTCATCTATAAATAGTCATCCTTGATTTAACACCAACATAAATCGATTTTGTCATTCCTCCAGGAGAATGCAAAGAAGAGGAAGGAGCAAGTGGCCAATGAGATGAAAGCAGATCTAGAGTTTGACCTGATGACGGCCACCATGACAGAAGACGACCTGAAACAATTCTACTACATCCTTGTGGCGGNTTTGAAATCAACAACTCCAAGCCAATCACAGAGGTACCAGGCGTGAAGGTAGCTCGAGGGGGCGTGGCTTTTGAAATCAACAACTCCAAGCCAATCGCAGAGGTACCAAAAGTTAAAGTCACTCGTGGAGGCGTGGCCTTTGACATCAACAACAACTCTGAGCCAATCACAGAGGTACCCAAAGTCAAAGTCGCTCGAGGTGGCGTGGCATCTGATATTAACGAGTTTACAGCCGTCACTATCGCTCAAAGGGGCGTGGCCTTTGATGTCTGCAACAGCTCAGAGCCAATCGCTGAGGTTTCCGACCTTCCTCCAGCACATAGCGCAGTCACAGACGTCCAACCAGAGACTCCACAACCGAGTTCACCAAAGGCAAACATCAGCTGCACCCGGCACGCTAAGGAAGGCGTGGCCTTTGAGATTGATTTCAGTCAACAGAGGAAGAGAAGCGACTGCGCACAACCGTCAGTAAAGTGACGTCATTTATCGCCGCAGACGGATGGAGAGAGCGTGACGTCATCAAAGAAGCTGATGATGTCTGGGTTGCCAACAGAGTTCTTGCGATGAAGGTAAGCAGATATTATTTCGAACAATTTTTTGTTAATTTTTTGGTTACAGTTCTGTAATACCATGTAAACTGATAGTGCACTGCCAATTGTATATAGACAAAGCTTATTGTGTTTTTATGCAAGGGCGAGGAAATTAAGAAATATAGGTCATTAGACAGTATTGCCGTCCAAAGAGCAAAATGAATTCATGAAGACGACCGAATATAACATAACGGTGAAAATCATTACAATATACCGATAGAGGGCGACATGACAAAAATGTCAATCTTCAGTAGATGTTGAACAACTAGAAGTTCCTTCAGTAGTCATATAGATGTGCTGTTGTTCTTCTTCTTCTTCTACCTCTTCTTATTCTTCATCATTTACATCATCATCATCACCATCATCTTCTTCTTCCTTTCTTTTCATCTGCTCCCCCTTTCACTATTTTCTTTGGTACTTTATCCACCTCCTGCTCCTTGTTTTCCCTCTTCTGTTTCTTCCCTTTGTTTCCCCTCTTCTCCTCCTCTCATCTTCCTCCATCCCATTTTGTTCTTCAATTTCTTCTTTTTATCCTTCTCCTTTTCATTTTGCTCTTTGTTTCTCATTGGCTTCAAAGATCAATGAGCCATTGGCCCGTTATCTTTATTCGTTACTCATTCCAGCTAACATAACTCCGAGTTGATTTTATATTATGAATAGTCATGTTCGAATTAACATCAACATAAATCGATTATGTCATTCCTCCAGGAGAATGCAAAGAAGAGGAAGGAGCAGGCGGCCAATGAGATGAAAGCAGATCTAGAGTTTGACCTGATGACGGCCACCATGACAGAAGACGACCTGAAACAATTCTACTACATCCTTGTGGCGGAGACTAGCACAGAACATAGTCTCCATCGACAGGCGCAGTTTAAGGCCTGGAAGAGGAAGCTCATGAAGGGTTGAACTGGAATTTCATCGGGAATCATCAGAAATTTCTGATGATAGAGACTCGCAAAGATCATCATCACTTGTACCTCCACATGTGAGCGCGGTTAAAGGTCTGGAAGAGGAAGCGCATGAAGGGATGAACTGGAATTCCATCGGGGATCATCAGGGATTTTTGATGATGGAAACCCGCAAAGATCATCATCACCTCCGAATATGAGCGAGTATGTCTGGAAGAAGTACGCGGCGGTCAAAAAGAATAATTCTGATCAGGCACCCTTCACATAATTATCAAAGTTTTCCCCTAGCGCTTAGGAGATGATCTCATTTGACAGGCGCAGTTTAAAGCCTGGAAGAGGAAGCTCATGAAGGGATGAACTGGAATTCGTTTGGGGATCATCAGGAATCTCTGATAATAGAGACTCGCAAAGATCATCATCACCTGTACCTCCGCATGTTAGCGAGGTTAAAGGTCTGGAAGACGAACGTGGCGGTTAAAAGAACATCTGATCAGGTACCCTTCATTAAGGTTTCCCGGTAAGGAGATGATCTCTTCAGACAGGCGCAGTTTAAGGACGGAAAGCGGAAGCTCATTAAGGGATGAACTGGAGCGCCATTCGGGATCGTCAGGGATTTCTGATGATGGAGACACGTTAAGATCATCATCACCTCCGAATTTTAGCGAGGATAAATGTCTGGAAGAAGGAAGAACGTAGCGGTCGAAAAGAAAAAATCTGATCTGGCACCCTTCACATAATCATAAAGGTTTTCCACTAAGGAGATGATCTCTTCAGACAGGCACAGTTTAAGGCCTAGAAGATGAAGCTCATGATGAAATGGAATTCCATGAGAGGTCAGCAGATTTTCCTGGTAATTGAGACTGACAAAGATCACCATCGTCTCTGGATAGGGTTGTGCGTTTTTTCCAGGTCTGGAAAAGGAAGATAACGAAAAGAAAGACGAACTCAGGGCCGGAAGCCGTTGCAATTGCAAATCTTCAGGACTTACGGTATAAAGATACGCGGGCATAATCTTCTCATAGAGGCACAGTTTTCAGGCCTACAATAAGAAGCTGATCAAGAATTAAACGGATTCTATCAAGGATCATGATCATTCGGGATTCCTGGTAAACTAATAAAAGCATCATCGTCTCCGCATATGACAGATGTTCCAGGTCTGGAAGAAGAAGATGGCGGTAGGAAAGAACAAGTTACTCTTACCAATAAGACATCTCCATCGCATAGTAAGGAGACGCGAGCACGATCTCCTCAGACAGGCACAGTTACAAGCCTGAAAGAAAATGTTGAGGAGGTATTAAAGTGGGACGTCGATCAAGAACCGGTATTTGTGGTAATGGAGATCAACAAAGATCATCATTACCGCCTCATTCGAATGCAGTTTTGGGAATGGGAGGAATGTGAGTGGATACAACATAAACACATCAGGAAAAAGCCTTCAGCGATCATCAAGCATTTCCAGTAATGGAGATACAAGTACAGTCTGCCCAGCTGAAGCGCAGTTTCAAGCCTGATGAGGGGAGCTGATGAGAAAGTAGACTGGAGTTCCAACAAGAATTGTCAGGTGTTCCCGATAATATGGATTAACAATGGTCATCTTCATCACCATAACTATGGTTACAGGATGCAGTTTCAGGCCTACTACTAGAGGAACGTAACAGAAAGAAATAACTCCGATCCGGAACACACTACAAGGATTTCCACAAAACATGGTCTTAATTCTCTGCCAAGGAAAAGAATCTGAAGTGAAAAGAATAAACAAATCTGAGCAAGAATTCACGCAGGAATGGTCAGTGATTTCCGGCAAAGTATACTCAAGCACAGTGATAGGCACTATAGCGACGAGCAAGTACCCAATCAAAAGCGCCCTCCCTCTCCCAGCCTAAACAGAACCAACTTTAAGTACCGGGTGATGCGGTTTATACGTTTTCAAAATGGTTAATATCGGTGGTCGTACTTTACTTGATGTACATCGACTCAAACGCATTTCATGAATAAAAGAGAATTCACATCGGAATTATCTTCTTTGATGTTACATTATTCGGTAGCTTGGCATTCATCTCGGATTGAGTAAATGAGAAATGAAATGGGGAAGACAGAGGGATGGATGAAAAAGAGGAGAGGAGCGAGGTGGAGAGAGAAAACGAGAGAGGAGTGTGTCAAGGGAGAGGGGGGAGGGGGGATGGGAGGGAGTGGCGATAGAGAGGAGGAAACGGGGATAGAGGAGGATGAAGGTGTAGTGTAGGGAAGCGAGAGAGAGAGAGAGAGAGGGAGAGAGAGAGAGAGAGAGAGGGGGGGGGATACAGGAGGAAGAATATCTTATATGTGGAGGATAGAGGAATAGCAATATCTACATGATGTATATCCACAGTTCTTATATCGCGCTTAATTAATACATTTTTTAAATATTTTATTTCCTTCCTCATCTCAATATAAATGTCAATTATAACAATACAAAAAACGCAAACATTACAAACACAGTAACAAATTATACATATACATAGAAAAAGAATTGTTACATGTTATGTGAAACATAATATATATATTCGTTTGTTTGTTTCTTTGTTTGTTTATATTTTAGGTATTCCTATTGAGTACATTTCCTTGTGAAAAATAATAGGAATATATATACATATACCTCTTCAGCAGAAGTTTACGCCCTCTTTCGGCAACATGATCAATGCAAAATTCACTGTGAGCAGAAGGGACTAAAACATGTGACAAGGTAAACAACCTCCATTCAATTATTAACAATAGTGAGATGGACACAAAAGAAATTTCCATCTTTCTTATCCTTTGGCAAAATATTGAACCAAAATCGCACATCAGACTTTCTTTGGTGATGAATGCTTGAATGAAGTTTTTTTTAAACTTTGTCCCAGTATACTGTCCATTCTGCTCACATAGAATATCAAAATGGCCCCAGATCTGTATTATGAATATAAAGGAAGAAAAGAAGGAGCTCTTTAAAAAAAAAAAAAAGAAGATTGGAGGAGAAGAGAAAGAAGAAGACGAAGAGAAAGAAGAAGAAGAAGACGAAGAAGAAGAATAATAAGAAGAAGATAAGAAGAAGAAGAAGGGGGAGGAGGAGAAGAAGAAGAAAAAGAGGAGGAGGAGGAGAAGAGGAAGAAGGAAAAGAGGAGGGGGAGGAAGAGGAGGAAGACGGAGGAGGAAAAAAAAGAAGAGGAAAATAATTGAAGAAGAAGAAGAAAGAGGAGAAAAATGTGAAGAAGAGAGGGAGGAGGGAAAACTGGGACATTTTCATTTCAACGGAATATTGAACAATTCTAGTCCTCTGAATATAAATTGACCACACTACTCCACGTCTTAATCTTGGACGAGGCCATTAAAACGGTCGATGGTATTAATAGTTGTATCAAATTTTGTTATTGCAAATATTATTATTCATCTCTTCAGGTCGATTACACCATTATCCATGATGTAAATCTTTAAATCCCGTTCCCATGGTATTTGAATGTATAGGGATAATAACGTCTCAATTGTAGTCAGTTTGAATAATTATGCGATAATTATCTCGTCTAATATTTGAAATCGATTATAAATAAATCCATTCGCAGTTGAGTAAAGCCCCGGTCACATAGCACCCGGAAGCAACCCGATTCACCCCGACTCTTTGTTAATTCACAGTCAACTGCCTCAGAACAACGAGTCGGGGTGAATCGTGTTGCTTCCGTGGTCCTATGTGACCGGGGCTTTAGCAATAGCAGATTGAGAACGCTATTTAAAATAGTAATGCAGCTTATTACACCTATCTTATGGGCGTCGTAGATACTACGCCTATCCCCTTGGGAGTGAATAACAAAAGGGCAGAAACTGATGAGAAAAGGACGAACAAATCTTGACTTGAGAAGAGCGGCCAAAATATTCCCGGAACTTCATCACACAAAGGATATTGGTAATAACCAGAAAAAAGAATTCACAAGATCGCATTAAAACTTTAAATAAAATGTTCAAAACCATAATGAGGGAATAAAAGTTTCAAATAAGACTGTGTTGGGACCTTTTATATTACGCTAGTCTCATGTGTTGGATATAATCACGTTACTGACAGCATTACACATAAAACAGTTTAACATTTCTTGAATAAATTATCTTGTCATGACAAGTCTACTTGTAGTATTCATTTTCCAAATAGAATTTTTTTTTGCAATTACTCAGTTCAGTTCGACTTTATTTCCATTATCAATCATAACAAATCAAATACAATGATGGTATTTACAATGTACAAAACATGTTCAATAAATTGTTTACATTTTGATAACAATAAAAAAAGGGTGACTCCTAACAAGTTTAAAGCTTGTAACACGTAGGACCCTTGAAGAGGTAGCAAAATTGAAAATATGTATAATATTTGAGTAATCAAAAGGGCATTACTCGATATTAGATTTAAGGATTCAAAATAATGCAAAAAGAAAAAATAGCATATACTTTTTAGGTGTTCATATTGAAGAAAGTCTAGACTGAAAATGCCACATTGATTATGTTTGTTCAAAGGTATGCAAAACAACTGGTGCCCAGAAATATACTGATGAATATTTATAATGCAACTGTTCTTCCTCATTTAACCTACTGTAACATCATCTGGGGCAATACTTACAAAACTAAACTAGACAAAATTTACAGATTACAGAAACGAATAGTTCGACTACTTTCAAATAGTCCGTATCTATCCGCCAGTTTACCATTGTTGATCAAACTCAAGATTATTTCTATTTACGATTTGATAAAATTGAATACATCAATAATTATGTATGTTTAAATTTCATAAGAAGCTATTGCCTTCCGTTTTTGATAATATGTTTCAAACAAATGCTTCTATCCATAATTACCCCACCCGCCACCTTAAGAATCTTCATGTTCCTCTCTGTCGTACGGCATTACAATATAATTCTTTGAAGTCTGTTGGAATCCGAGAATGGAACTCACTTAGTCAAGATATTAGATCAAGCACAACAGTAATCAGATTTCAATCATTGTACAAAAAGAATATAATTAATAAAATGTTATCTTCGGCCGAGTAGTATAGATAAATTCTCTTTTCTTCTTTTTCTTCTCATTTCTTCTATTTCTTTTTTCTTGCCTGACTCCTTTTCTATTAGTACCACAATATTTTTGCTGTGTGTGAGTGCGTGTATATATGATGTGTAATTATTATTTAATTATGTCTTTGTTTCATGTTATATTAATGTTGTTTTTGTTCAAGGGGACCTGTATTATAAGCAAAACGCTGCTTCTTTAGGGTCTCAACCATTTTATATTACTTTTAACTTTGTATATGATGTGATTTTTTTAATGTGGTTAAATAAAGTCTAATTTAAAAAAAAAAATTATGGCACCCTTCATTCTGCAACATTGCACCATTTAAAAAAAAAGAAAGTTAAGTATATAAAAAAAAAGTATGTGTCTATAGATGTTCCCATTAAATGAATGATCGCTTTTATCCAAAAAACCGACGATTTACCGACGGAGCTCCTCGATGTTTGCGACCGGTGAAACGGAATTAGAAGACATTAAACAAAAGGCTCTGATTCGTCAACGATGACAATACATTTCCCGTGAAAATAATGACAAAGTATTCACTCGCGGCTAACGGCAGATCTAATTTCTTAATTTCTCTCGCTCAATAAGAGCGGATAGACAGCTCAGTCGGTATATCATCTGCCCTGGAATGAAGCGATCCGTCATGGCGCATGTCAGAACCTCACAGCTGCTACAATTCTAAAACATTTTGTTAACAGGAGAGTCTACTAAAAAATAATAATTCTTCAACAGGAGCAGAAAATTAGATGAATAGAACAAAAAAGTTTGAGAGAAAATGGACAACTAATAAGAAAGATATGAACGTTTATATATTTAGACAAATTGGCAACTGATGACGTCATAGGTGCACAACTGACCATTTATTACATTCATATCAATGTCATAAAATGTTACCTTTTCCCCAAATATATGATTTCCTCAAAACTTTAACCGTAGGATATCTTTATGATAGACATGTAGATCCACTATTTGCATGTTTACATTCATACAAACTTTGCAACTTTCTGTAAAAATGATGAATTTCCACCATATTTATAATGAAAACTCTGGTTAGTTGTGCACCCATGATGTCATCAAATTGGCAACATCTCTGGAAATTTGCACTGATTTGCCCATTTTTCAAACCTTTAAAAATTCATAACTTTTTTGTTATTACTTGTCCGATTTTCTTCAAACTTGTTTTGTTTTACTCACCAATTTTTGTTGCTTCTGTTAAAAAAAATTATTATTATTGGGTAGACTCTTCTTTTACACTTTCACACTGAGGAAAAGGAGCAACATTGCACCTTTCCAAAGGAAATGTAATATTGCCCCCCCCCCCCCCAAAAAAGGGTGTTCCCAGTGTCGCAAGGTTCAATAGTGCACCCTCTTTCTAAGTGTGCAATAGCAAAACATTCTGCACTGTGCATCACAGAATAATTCCGTTAAAGGTAGAATACTTCTTTTTCAGCCTAGAATTTGACTTTCCAAGATTGTTGTGTTATGTTGAAGAGTACTAGATGTTAGAACTTATCACCAATCAATCAAGCACAAAGATTGGTCATGATAAGCGCATTTATAGTTATTCCAATAATAATTCTTTTATTCGGGCCTCGAATTAATGGACCGTGCGTTCGAAAGTCAAAACAGCCGTAAGGTTGACCCCTCGTTGACCAATAGGCAAGAGTCTCTTTAAGTGCGTATTCCGCATGATGTGGCAGTGTGTTGAAGTACACACTGTACGTGCTCTTGCAATGTTTTTTTGTGTGTGGTAATACGCTAGGAGTATTGCGATACCGTTGGTGTCAAGATGAATTATGAAAGAATAGATTTTTATTTGAATTAAATATTCTGGACTACATTCGACCCAAATACTTCATAGAGGTTAATATTTTGGCATATCCAAGGTACACAACAAGTTGTAAGCATAACCGTAATGTGTGCAAGTGTAGTTGGTTACCTTTAATGTAATTCAAAATAAAAGCATTTATTCAAAATAAAAGCATAAATGTAAATGAAATACAAATACAGTATACGGTGCTGTTTTTTGATGTGTTAATCCAATAATTGCATAAAAACACAATTAAATTTCTCATTGAAACGTTTCTCATCTTTCGAAACGTATTATCTAAGCGAACGTTAACGATTCTGTTCGTAGAATCTTCACAATAAGGTACAACAGAGTCTCTATTTTATTTTTATATCGGTAAAAATAGGTGCTTGTCAAAACCCGAAGTCTGTTTGGCGCGAAAATACATGTTGTTCCAATGACATATTGACTTTTCTCTCTTACAGGTGATCTCTGTCGAATATATGATACGGGGTGATTAAAGGGGTAGCTAACGAATGCCAGAACTAGAAGCAGGGGAGTGGTTTTACGCTATATGACGTCATTATGAATATTCATTAAACCCTGTAAATCGCTTCAAAGAGTTCGGGGCTCATAACACGGCGCTCGGGCGCAAGCTACCCACTCCCAGTACCGGGCCGAAGAGAAGGCAGAGTTTGGAATATAATATGTTGACCCCTTCGGTAATCATTGGTTTTAGGGGCCTAAATTATTTTGGCTTGCAAACTTCAGCTTATGTGCGCTGATTATAATATAACTTAACCGCAGTAGTTTATTCAGAGGGCATACATATATTGAAGTTAGCAACCTAAAATAATTAAGACAGCTATAGCCTATAACCCAAAAATGCCACATCAATATTGAATTAACACGACCAGAACTAGAGGTAGGGGTGCCAGAATTAGAGGTAGGGATGCCAGAACTAGAGGTAGAGGTGTCAGAACTAGAGGTAGGCGCCTGTGTATTATATTGTATTGAATTATCACGACCAGAACTAGAGGTAGGGGTGCCAGAACTAGAGGTAGGGATGCCAGAACTAGAGGTAGGGGTGCCAGAACTAGAGGTAGGAGCTTATGTATTATATTGTATTGAATTAACATGACCAGAAATAGAAGCAGGGGTGCCAGAAGTAGAGGTAGGGATGCCAGAAGTAGAGGTAGGGGTGCCAGAACTAGAGGTAGGCATTTATGTATTATATTGTATTGAATACCTCTATATAGTTCTGGTCGTGTTAATTCATAAATTCCCTTCAAGACACTCGAATGACTTTCATTTACCTCTTTTCCGCACCCTTTCAGCTTAAAAGACATTTGTCTATGCTGGCCCAAAATTTTGGAATAGTCTTGATATCGATATTAAAAATTCACCTACCCTCAACATATTCAAGAATAGAGTAAAATCGTCCTTACTGAAAAAGTATACTGTTTAATGTTAGAGTAACTGAATTGTACCTATATTATTTTTGTCATACGTATATATTTTCCATTTCAATAATAATAAAAATAATACATGTAATTTATATAGCGCACATATCCACTCAGTAGAGTGCTCAAGGCAAATTTTGTATATTTCATGTCATCGTCTCTTTAGCTTAATCCTATACTTGTTATTTTTTTTTACACATTCCACAAGCTCCGCATGCTCTCATAAAGTTTTCTCTTTTTTATTCTGTCCTTATTACTATTAGCAGCGTCCCTTGCTTTTCTCGTCTTGTACTGCTGGTCTTCTTTTTTGGTCTTAGAACCCAATTTTTGTAAATGTATATAAACTTGTAATTCATTTCTGATTATGAGTTCCTATTGTTCATTTTCTTTCTTTGAGGGGTCCGCACTCTACAAGCATTGCTTTTTAGCGTACCCCTCCACTTCATCAGTATTCCTATTATTAAAAAAAGAAAGAAATCACTCCATAAAATGTATCTTTTACTTTGTATGTTAACTGCTTTGTACAATAATTGTCAATGTTATGTTCATTATACTTTTGTTATACAGAGTTTTATTCAACTTTTTTTTTGTAAATGTTCATTATACTTTGTATTATTACTGATGAAGTGACAATAAATGAATTGAATTGAATTTAATTCAATACAATACATAATATCATGAGGGTCTACCTCTAGTTCTGGCACCCCTACCTCTAGTTCTGGTCGTGTTGATTTCATACAATACATAATACCATGAGGGTCTATCTCTAGTTCGGGCACCCCTACCTCTAGTTCTGGCATCCCTACCTCTAGTTCTGGTCGTGTTAATTCAATACAATATCATATATATAAACGCCTACCTCTAGTTCTGGTCGTGTTAATTCAATACAATATCATACATAAACGCCTACCTCTAGTTCTGGCACCCCTACCTCTAGTTCTGGTCGTGTTAATTCAATACAATACATAATACCATGAGGGTCTACCTCTAGTTCTGGTCGTTTTAATTCAGTACAATATAAACAAAAATATTATATTCCAAACTCTGCATTCTCTCCGGCCCAGTAACTCTGGGTAATTGTGGAAGCGGGTAGCTCGCGCCCGAGCCCCGTACGAGCCCCGAACTCTTGAAGCGATTTACAAGGTAAATGAATATTCATAATGACGTCATATATCCTAAGCCACGCCCCTGCTACTAGTTCTGGCATTCGATTGCTACCCTGATTAAAGTGTGATATAGTCTTCGTACAAGTTGTCTTTTTATTTATTATGAAAAAAAAAACACGTTTGATTTTGAAAATTGTCAATAAATCGTGGAATGTTTAGGGTGGTTAGTTTTGTGTGTACCATTAACTAGCCAATTGTAATTTTGTCCTCAGATACCCTTTAAGCACAACATGAACAGCAAGTGCGTAGAAGTTTTAAGACTGCCTCTCTGAAATCCCGGAGTCGGAAGATGTAGATGTAAGGATTGATGGCCGAACTACTCCAGAAAAGCATACAGACTGTCCGATAAACAAGATAGTGCGGTTCGTAACCGGCCCTGTACAGAGTCTCGACAGCCAGAAGAGGAATGAAGAAGATTATGTAAAGAAGGAAAGTGATGAAGATAGTGCGCACAAGCTTGATAAGGTGGCGGTTCCGCGCGTTGAACTGATTCACCTGCGGCATCCGAGCATCGCCTACCCCGGCACCGGCGGCGACCCGATTGTTCGACTTCCGCACGATGTTAGCGATCTTCAGGTAGCAGATGAGTGACGTTATCCACGAGAGTGCGGTCACCGAGAACACACCGATAGCAAAGGCGATAGTCTCGTTGGTATCGTTGATGTAGCAGACACCAAGTCGAGGTTGGAAACTCACGCCAGAGTCGCCATGGAAATAAGCGAGCGGGACCAGCGACATTGACACGAACAGGAGCCAACCGGTGGCCGTCATACTGGTGACGAGAACTTGATTCGGCGTCACGTGATTCGTCTTTAAAGTAATGCCAAAGAGGCCGTTTACCGATATGAAAGCACTGAACAAGCATGACGTCAGCGATGACGCAATGCCGTACGTGAGCATGCCACGACACACGGCGAAAGTCGGCCAAGGATTGTTCGCGTAGTAGGTTATGATGGAATACGGACCGTTGAGGGCGCATGCCAGGAAGTCCAGCAGGGCAAGACTGAAGAGGAGAGCGTTGGCTCGCTTGTGGAGGCATTTCTGAGTTGCTATGTCAACCAGGATTAATCCGTTAGCGATTACCCCAAGGAGAGTCAGAATGCTGGTTGACACGGCCACAAAGATATCCATCTCAGGTATCACTGTCTGATTTATTCCTATGACTCTCATGTTCGGATTCTCGAGCTCGCGAAGGATGGCCAAAACCTAGGATCGAAAAGAGTGTGGTAAGCTCGGCGGCGTGATCTCTTTAATGCGTTGCGATTTTTGTTAATTTTCATGCTCTGGCATCACAGAACTTCACCATTAGCAAGGAGGGATAACCATTTTGTTGCACTCATATTGGTTCACCGATATCACTTAAGAGGCAAAGTCATTCTGCTGCGCGACGACCCTGACGCCCGAGTCGGTGATGTCTTCTATAACGTCCAAACTATCGCTAAACCGTATATATTGTGGATTTATTATATATTTTTGACGCCCTCGAAACAATTCGCCGATTACCAATTAGGCGTAGCCCTTTTGATGCGTGATGTCCCTAGCTTTAAACGCCCGACTGTGGGTGATGTCTTCTACAACTTCGGAACTAACACGAAACCGCCGATATTATGGATCGCGTTGATTTCTGACGCCCGCACAGCAGTTCGCCGTGTACAAGAAGGATAGTCGTTTTTGCTGCTCTAAAGTCCGTGTCGGTGATGATGTCTTCTACAACTTCCGAAACTATCGCGAAACCGTCGATATTATGGATCTATTATAGATTTCTGACGCCCTCGAAACAATTCGCCGATTACCAATTAGGCGTAGCTTTTTTGATGCGTGATGTCCCTAGCTATAAACGCCCGAGTGGGTGATGTCTTCAACTTCAGAACTACCGAAAAACCGTCGATATTATGGATCGCGTTGATTTCTGACGCCCTCGCAACAATTCGCCGATTACCAATTAGGCGTAGCCCTTTTGATGCGTGATGTCCCGAGCTTTAAACGCCCGATTCATTGGATGCACGTCTTCTACAACTTTCGAACTATCACCAAACTCTGTGAACCCCGACCTAGATAATCCTTTAATGAAATCACTTGGTTCTGCCGTACTTTCCTTTTCTCGCAAATCAATCGTTGAACCCTCTGCTTTATACAGATTATGATCTTTTTTTCCTTTTTTTTTTTACCGCGGTGATAACTGCCAGGTGAGTTTCAACGTTGTTAAGTGTCATGCTGAAAACCACATTGGTGATGATTTGCCATTTTTTGCAGTATAAACAAGTGCTCTGGACGAACAGGGCCTCAACGTCAAAGAATCTGGAGAAAAAAAAGACAATAGAAAAGAGAAGAAATCGTGAAGAACATTTCACAGAAAAAACTCCACCCCACCTATGCGAATTGAAGAATTTGAAAAATACGAAAGCTTAAAGGGGAATTACACCCAGCAAGAATGTACGGTCAGTAAATGAAGAAAAATCAAATGAACAAACTGTGAAAATTTGAGCAAAATCGGATAATCCATTCAAAAGTTACGAATTTTCAAAGTTTTGATTTTCAACCCTCGTGGGCTCCTTAAATTGGCAAACTCACAAGCACAAAATGGCTGCCAACATGGAGAACTCTCCATTCACTTTGTACACAAAATTGCACATTTTCCTCCTTTTCCAGAAAAATAGAGAGAAATTTGTTTCTCGATTAGGTATATTATAGCCACATCAATTCTGCAAGCATTCCAGAAAAAAACGATCGTGATTCCTCATTTCAAATATGATATTGATCCATTTTCAATAAATTTATATACAAAGTGAATGAGGAGTTATCCATGTATGACATCACAGATTATGCTAATTAGCTATACGCATGCCAATTCAAGGATGCCCAGCAGAGATGGAAATGATACTTTGAAAATTCATAACTTTTGAACGGATTATCCGATTTTGCTCA
>BQKZ01000609.1:21421-36080 GCA_036244855.1 Temnopleurus reevesii | reverse complement strand
TGCCGGGCTAAAGCCAGGGTAATAATGCTGCAATTGTAGAGCGCTTAGAGAATTCTAATGAAGAGTTGATAAGCGCTATATAAAAGCCGTGTATTATTATTATTATTAAAGAAAAGAGGCAAACCGTTTCATTTCATCATTATGCAATTGTACAGCTTTTATTTATATTTATAAACACTTGACAATGATTAGTACTTGGTGAATTTAATCGATTCTAAAAATATATATAATATATAATCAGCTAACAAAATATTGATAATCATTATTTACCTACATGTACAAGAATAGAACTATAGATCTTGAGAAATAAATCAAATAACGTTGATATAAAAAGGCACATCCTTAATACAACGAAGGAATGTTGGCTATATATAACATGTAATAGGAGAGATCAAATTCTGCATAATTTTTGTCTTTAACTACAGCTAAAATTCAACACTACTTCACATAAACCAGACACTACATGAAATGGAAAACATAAGACAGAAAATCTACGCAGGACTCCATTTTTTAGAGAAAACTAAGCAAATATTCAGGTGGGTTAGACAATTTTGAGGCACTTAAGGTGAATTTTGGATTCTGTTTTCAAATAGAAAAGAAGCGACATCAAGCAACAGGATAAGTCAAGTTGTAATAAATCCAGAATATCGCTTTACTTACAGCAGATACAAAATTCATGCATACTAAGAGGTTGTTCTTGACAACCCCAAAGCTTGCTTGAGGCTTACAAAGCAGCCACTCGTCTTCTGTTTAGTTTAATGCATCTAGTTCAGTCTCCTAATTTGAATAATTCCTACGGATTTCGGGGAAAATTGGTTATTGTCGGAACCTTTAGGGGGTATATTGTATTATCAACACTCAAATATAAGAACTTCACTGATTATATTGGAATAGCAACATGCATAAACACTCACAATAAAACCTATGTCAGCAAGTTTGTATGTATCCGGGACAAATCGGCACTTTGAAAAGCAAGGCAATCTCATTATAACGTAAGACAACAGTTTCTTATCAATGTACTTGCGATGATAGTATTTCTTATTCCTTTTGACATACAATACAAAGCTAATGGGTATAAACTTACTCCAGGTTGTGCCAGCCTAATACGAAGTTAAATAGGATCTATGCATTAATTAAATGACATGATTTCCAAGGGTTTTCAATGAAATCATAGCTGTTACAAATTCATCAGAACAAAATATGTCTGAAAATGGCCACCATGTTCAAATTCCACACAAACATGAGACTGCAATTTGGTATAGTATAATTTACCTACCCATAGGATCTATGCATTAATTAAATGATATGATTTTCAAGTGGTTTCAATGAAATCATAGCTGTTACAAATTCATCAGAACAAAATATGTCTGAAAATGGCCACCACGTTCAAATTCCAAACAAACGTGAGACTGCAAATTGGTATAGTATAATTTACCTACCCATATTTAATGGCATGGTAGATACAAAGAAAGACAATTTGCTCAAAATTACCAATTATGCTCCATAGAAAATGATTATATACACAGAAAATTCAAGTGCGCTATGGTAAATTCACAATGCACTCTACAGAGATATTTTTTTAAAGTTTGGAAACTTTCATATCTAAAAAAGGCTGAAAATTCGAAAATATCCATGAGGATAGAAATTAAAATGTAAATCATCAAGCATCTGAATGAATTATTTTCCCTAACATTTTTTTTCATGAAAAAAAAGATCCAATTCAGCTGTTGAGAGATTCACACTTCAATTTCTTAGCCATTGCATATTCTGCACTGGGAACAGAAGGGACAAAGACTTAGGACAAAGTAAACAGCCTCCATTCAAACATTTACAATAGCTTCATGGACACAAAAGATAGTTCCATCCATCTCATTCTGTGAAAACAAATATTGAACAAGAGTCACATTTGGGACTTCCTTAGTGACCATGGAGCTATTGTGGATGCTTGAGTGAAGTTGTTTACTTTGTCCCAGTCCATAGTCCCTCCTGCTCACAATGGTGAAAGGTTCGTGTCTCTGACACAAAAATGAGCATATGCATAACGGACTAGATTCTTTGATGGCTTCACTGGTTAACCCATTCAGGACAGGAATTATTTTACAACAAATTTAATCACTATTCCTTTACTACATTGGCAACACTGGAAGTTTAAATTCTCTTTATACAACTTTCAAATTAAATGTTATGTTACCATATTGAATCTTCCTCATCAACAAGCATGTTTAAAGCTTAAAAGTTGCCAATTAGCACTGTAAAATAGTGATTTCCAATCTCAGGATTTTTATTCATTTAAGTGATTATTTCATTCAAAAAAATCTCTGCATCCAGTGACAAATGTTGACACAATAAAAATGGCCAGATTTAGTGTAGAATTTTTTTCCTCTATTTGCTCATGCATCTGGTACTAGTATATTTTTTTGCAGCATCACATTAATGAAAGTTTCATGGGACACGTAATACTATGAAGCCATATCACATAGCTGCCATTTATTGCATTCAAAATAGACTTACTTGATTACCCCAAATCTAGTTTGCAAAAATAGAAAGGATTCTAATATTCGAGAACATAAATTACAAAAACCCGTGAATAAATTCACTTTTGGAAAGCCATCCAATTCCTGCCTCCACATGATTCAAATCAAAACTAGTTTCGCAAAAATAGACACGATTCTAATAGTTCAGTAAATAGATTACAAAATGCTTGAACACGTTCACTTTTGGTCCAATTCAGGCCTCCACATGACTTAAATTCACAAAGTACTTTAAAAAATGGCTTTATCTGAAATTAAAGCATTGAGGCATTAAAATATCACTCATTCTCTGACAATTTCCATAGCGACAGTCAGAGATAATGTTTCCATCAACTCAAAATCAAAGATTTTTGTCGTTGCAACAAACTTCTTGAAACATCCATGAGCTTTGAATATTCGACTTAGATAAGGTTGACTTACGCAGTGTGACATTTACCTTCATCTGGTGGGTTTACTTCAAATGTTACACACACACAGCGATCATCCCTTTCTACATATTTAAAGCCTCAGTCACATCAGAGCCCCGATTCAACATGACTCTTTGTCCAGTTGAGATCTGGTTAACCATTAACTGGCCCTGAATAGAGAGGGACACATAAACTCAGATCGCAGAGACCTCAACTGGACTTAAGGGGTGTTGTTCAAAAGTTGCAATTGATCGCAAGTTGCAGTTGATCGGAATGCGCCAATCAAAATCATTGTCTATGAGCGTCTAGCTAAATGCGCATACTGTGTGCAAATGAAAATGCGCCTTACAATTTGCAAAGTTGCAGTTGATTTGCAGTTGATTTTGAGCAATAAATACCCCCTTAGAATCTTGTTGAACAGGGGTTCCTATGTGACTGGGGCTTAAGTACTGGATATGCAAATGATGATATCTTCTAATAAATCTATAATCTAATCCTATATACAAATCTCCTAATACACTTTCTTAGAAATTCTACTCCAGTATAATTGATTGCTGTTGTTTTTCTTGAATATTAGAGCTGCAATAATATATTTCAAACACATTGGATTCACAGAACCTTATCGCTACGGCGCTCCGATGGTCTAGTGGTTATGACACTGGTCTAGTCATCGAGAAGTCGTGGGTTCAAGTCCCACTCGGTATAGCCTATGAATTTTTTTCATAGCCTCCGGGTAACTTCACACAGCAGTATAGCGCATGTACCCCTTTGTGGGCCGATGGCGACAATATTGAATAAATTCTATCTATCATATCTACATGGCTAATTGTAGTCTGCCGGTATGTATAAAAATATTAATATCTTTTTATTTTGTATCATGCACCATTGTGCTTCGCATGATATTTTGTTTTGCATTTCAAAATCTACCTTAACATAATGTAACATAATTGTCACTACAAAATGTGATTTAAGTTAATCAAAGTGGCTTTGCAATTACAGTAGGAGAAACAATTCTGTGGTTGTTGTTGTTGCTGTTGCCATTGTCTATTGGGGTGTTGCTCAAAATCAACTGCAAATCAACTGCAACTTTGGAAATTGTAATGCGCATTTCCATTCGCGCTTGGTGCGCGCATTTAACAAGACGCGCATGAAACAATGATTTTGATTGGTGTATTCCCATCAACTGCAACTCGCAAGCAATTGCAACTTTTGAGCAACACCCCCTATGTTATAGTTTCTGTTCTCCCGTCCCAGTCACATAGAAGCCCAGACTAAAGAAGACTTCATCGAACTCTTTCTTCAAGGGCATTTAACTGTAAACTGAACAAAAGGTTGTGCTTAATCATGTTCAATTGATGCTTCTATATCACTGGGGTCTTAATGATGAAGACTACGATCTAAATACGAACCACATTTTTTAAATTCAGTTTGAAATATTTACACCTATTTTCTTATCATATATAGTCATATAGCTAGTTTCCTAATATATATAAAAAATAAGGTTCTATACCGATTTGAAGAAAAAAAAATAGCTGAATATCAAAGGCAGGTTCCTACAGTATACATTAGCATTTAATTAGTTATTATATTCTAGAGCTAACCGTCATTAAATAAGAAAGTAATTAGACTTAGTGATGCTCTTTGAGGAAATGTTTAAAGCGTCTCTTTCTGAGCAAAAGCCATTTACAATTAAGGCAAATAACTACATGCATAACCTATTATTACAGTGAAAAAATATGAAAATTGTATGCTATAGGCACTGTATATTACTTTCATTAAAAAAATACATTTATGCATGTGTAACTTATACACAAAAACTGCACTGTGTCTGTACTTATTCCTAACAACCAGTTTCTTTCTAATATGTCCGATAAAAGGTTGCCAATCGATACAATTCTGTGTAGGTGAAAAGAGTTAAAACGGCATGAAGAAGGCTCAAATAATGACCATGTTTAGTGAAAGTGTTCAAATATTTTACATGATTGTATAAGTAGAAAACAGGTTTTGAAATGTTTATATATACATGAATAGTGTGTTTATGTTGTGGAGATGTAATAGAACTAATGTGATAATCGGGTGGTATTTGGCTTAAATGGTTATTAGAGTTAGAAAATACAGTCAAACCTGTTTTAAACAGTCAGAAAATAGGGCAAAAAGAAAAGCCATCTCTGCTTAGGTCTGCTTTTTCCCGTATTCCGATAGGGATGTTTAACTTAGTCCTGGTCTAAGTCATTGTCATAACTTTTTAATAGCCCAGGTCTAAATAACAATGGCTTAGTCGTAGGTTAAGTTAAACCCGCAAGCTAAATACAGGCCAAAATCTCAAGGGAGAGTCAATTATGAATAGGATATTAACATTTTGGAGGCGACAGTCTTTGACAGAAGCTCACATTAAGAGGCTGGATTTCTCCCTCTATGTCAGAATCTTATTTAGTGATTTTAAGATCAAATTTTATTTCATCACAATGATAAAAAGTATGTCCTTGCCCTGATACATTACAAGCCATAGAAGGACCAAAATAAGATTAATTAGCCTTTGAATTAAAGGATGCAGTCATATTTCCGCATACCCCACAATAATGGGAAGTAACCAAAGGGTTACTAGAGAGTTTTTTTTCTAAAGCAGATTTGACTGTATTTTAACTAACATCATGGGGGTAATGGCAGTAGCAGATATAGCGGCGATTTATAAACAAAATCTGGGAAATTCCTACAGGGGATGAAAATTATCTTTCCTCTTTCATGAAATTATAGAAATTTATATTAGAATGGACAATGTTAATAGTAATCAACAAATAATAGTATATTCAATTAATAGCGAAAAGGAAATTCAGATGCTTAGCTTTGAACTTAAAATGGGACCTTTCATATAAATCAAACTTACATACATAAAGAAGTATATAACAAAGAAACACAATAATACAAAAGTAATACAATATTCAAGAGAAGAGTGAAAAAAGTTAGATTCTTCTTCTGATTTGGTTGCTTTACAGATACCATACAAAACACACACAAACATACTGGAAGACGAGCACAGTTGCAACTAATACCAATAGCTCTACTACTTTCTTTGTTATCCTTTCAAAGACGCAGTAGAATCATCATGATTAGATATACTTGATTAACAGTAATAGACCATAGAAAAATAATATGGTATTAAGAACTATAATAAATATTCTTCGATGGGGGTGTTGCTCAAAACTTGCAGTTGATCGCAAATGAACTATAAATCAGTTGCAAATTGAGACTAACATTCTAGTTAATGCACTGTCTGCAATTTGACAGGACATGTATGGAAAAAATATTTTGATTGGCGCATGCAATCAGCTGCAACTTTGCAATTGATCACAACTTTCTAGCAACACCCCTATAATTGTTATGAAATTCAATGACTTGCCACCTGCTGTGAAGAAGGTTGCATGAGATGAGATTTCATATAATTTTTATAAAATTATTTTTGAACAGGGCAATACAGTCAACCCTGTCTAAGGTGGCCAGTGACCGCAAGGGAAACAGAAAAAGTGGCCATTGTAGACAGGTGGTCTCTATAGACAGGTTCTATAACATGCATTTTCATCTGGAGGGAATCAATCTAATTGGCCACTATAGACAGGTTTGACTGCAGTTTCTACCATTGCCCTGTGCGAATCAAAACTCTCATATTTTGATTCAAAACAAATAATGGATGCTCATGCTCACGCAAAAGTTAAAAATATATAATTCGGTCAAAGTTGTACTGATCCATATCAAAAAGTCAAAATTTGCCCTGATGATATATTTTACACTATTCCACTCTCATCCATTTATTATTTGCATTCTGGTACTGACCCCTACAGTGTAAACACACCCGTTAGGTTCTCCCCTCCGCTATTTTTTTGGGATATTGGGAAGTGGACGATAGGCATGTCATGTCTAGTGCAATACACAATACTGTATAAGCCAATATTTCAGCGTAGATATATTTTCGCAATTTCAGACAATTTTGATGCATTGGTGTGTTGTTATTTCCATGTTTTGACAGTGTTTGTAAAACATATGAATGTGCATCATACATGGAAATTTTTGAGAGGTAAGGGCAGTGTTTAACCAGGTTACGAAAGACTTTCCGAACGACTTTAAGTACGACTGGTATCAGTTCTTGTGCTGAATGATCGAGAATCTTTCGCGTATTACACTCGTTAACATACTTCAAATCTTTTGTAAAGTCGTGCTTAATTCTAAGAAACACCGCCCAGGTTCACAAAATTTGCGAAAACAAAACCATCATGAAAATTTTGGCTTATACAGTATCTGCAGCAGTGGAAATGATGATTTCTGACATGACATGGATGTTGGACATATTGGAGGACAACAAAATACTAAATATTCGGCCTGCTACTCGTTTTTAATCTTTATCTCCATATTGAATCAGATTTTTCACGACATCTCGAGACATCAGGGTCTTGAAATGATTAGAGGTCAGATGTCTATGGTCATGCTCCCCAGAATGGCCATTTTGTACAGGTTTGACTATATTTGCTTCTATAGTGGCCATTTTAGACGGATTTGAATATATTTGCATCTCATGTGGCCATTATAGGCAGGTTTGACTGTATTTGATTGTCCTCCAATATGAATTAATGTCAGGTTAATCTTAAAAAATCGACAGCTTTGATAAAACACTTCCCATCATACCCCGCACGAATCCATGCAGAATTAACGATCAATTTTGTTCGGACGCGGAGGGAAAAGTCCATTTTCTTACAACAATACAGTAAAGGCATCACAACCCCGATCAGTCGGCTTCTCGGTAGTTGGGCTCCGTCGACACGAAGTAGTCGTCGAGGAAGGCGTGGAGGAACTCGAAGGTGGGCCTCTGCTGGGGGTCTTTGTGCCAGCATTTTAGCATGCACATGTCGTAGAGGGATTCGGGGCAGTTCGTCATCCGAGGCATCCTATAGCCTCTCTCCACCTGCTCCAGCACCTCCATGTTCATCATACCTTCGGGGAAAAAATGAATAAAAAAGACAAATGAAGTAAAAAAGAGCTTGAGCTTTCGATCCTAGCAGAATCTTAATCATAAGCCAAATGACAAGGAAATGAAGTGAACACACAAGTACATGTATATAGTAAAAGCTAAACGAGGAGGTGGAGAGAAAGAAAGAACAGGATGTGAAGGGCAGCCAATCACAGAGCAAGGAGGGAGGAATAAAGGAACTCCAATGCTTGAACAAAAGAAAGGTGACCAGCTGGAGGGAGAGCTTGGGCCAAAACAATAAAGGGATTAGAGAAGTGTAAAAGTTTAGAGGGGTGAAGGGAAGGTGAGAAAGCCAAAGTAAATAAAAAAGGCAGTAAGAGAGAGTTCAGTTCAGTTCAGTTCAGTTCATTCATTTGTGGAGGCGCCATAGTGTAGTGTTTCTGACTCTCTCCTTTCTACCAGAGGGTCATAGGTTCAAATCCCACCCATGGCATTAATTTCCTTCAGCAAGAAATTCATCCACATTGTGCTACACTCAACCCAGGCGAGAAGAATGGGTACCTGGCAGGAATATTCATTCCTTGAAATGCTATGTGCGCTGGTGTACGCTGGGCTAATGCCAGGGTAATAATAATGCAAAGCGCCTTGAGCACACAGCAGAGTGGATACATGTGCTATATAAATTGCATCCATTATAATTATTATTATTGATCGCAAATCAACTGCAAACCAACATATGGATGTGCCAAGCTGTGGAACAGCCTCCCACCTCTACGACGCTGCATGTCTGATCCTTACACATTTAAAAAGAGCATTGACAACCTGCCTGTTTGATGAATAGTGCAAACACTAGGCGCATTGTGAGGGCCAGCGGTCGTGAATTGCGCTATACAAGAACTCAATACTGTTATTATCATTTTTAAATTGTAACACGCATTTTCATTTGCGCATGGTACGTGCTTTTTAAAAGACATGCATGAAACAATGATTTTGATTGGCGCGTTCCAATCAACTGCAACTTGTGATCAATTCCAACTTTCAAACAATACCACCTAGGTTTCAATCCTGCCATATTCTTCGAGGACGAATAAGAACCCCTAATATTCTTCAAAGTCTCTGTCTGGGCCAAAAAAAATTATTTTCCTAATACTACTAATAATAATGAATGGCTTTTATATAGCGCTTATCAACTCTTCATGAAAATTCCCTAAGCGCTCTACAATTGCAGCATTATTACCCTGGCTTTAGCCCGGCAGCCACCATGCAGCGCACTTGGCGTTTCAAGGAATGAATATTTCTATCAGGTACCCATTCACTTCACCTTGGTTTATGGCAGCACAATGTGGATGAATTTCTTGTTGAAGGAAATTAACGCCCTGGGTGGGACTCGAACCTACAACCCTCTAGTTGAAAGGCGAGAGTCATGACCACTACACCACGGCGCCTCCATATACTAATTAAAACCTTTACCGGTATGTGTTTGTCACATTTTAGTTAAGTATGATGATTATGAATGCACTCGTACATAATCACAAATCCATACCTACACAAACGAATTATTTCTGTTATATACTTTTTGACCCCTCTGCACCTTAGAATAATCTTACTAGAAAGATGGTGCATTACAAATGCTGTGATTATCATTCTAAAGCAAAAAGATCAAACGAACAGATTTTGAATTAAATCGGACTTTGAATAAGAAAGTATGAATATTTCAATGATATAACTGAATGTTTGTTCATGCTCACTGGCAAGTACATTTTTAGAGGCAGACTAATACTTTAAAAAAATCAAATAATACTAAATAATACTAATACTCAAATAACTCTTCTGTCAGAAATTATTATAATTTCATAATCGTTGTGATATTATACAAACCTGGATAAGGTATACGTCCGAATGTGACTAGCTCAGTTAGAAGAATACCGAAAGACCAAACGTCAGATTTGATGGTGAATCTGCCATAGAGGGCAGCCTCCGGTGATGTCCATTTAATCGGGAATTTGGCACCTGAGGGTTTGGAGTGTCAATAAGGCATAGGATTTATGAATATGGTAAAACGTCTCTATGTAAGACATTTTATTGGGAACGACTTCGTAAAACTTCAATAAAATGTGGCATATGTACATATACATCTTTAATTTCTAAAAGCCCTTTTAAACCTCCTTTTGGGAGGAGGAAGGGGGACATTATTGTCTTTTTCATTAGTCTATTTTCAATACACCATTTTTGCTTGTTTCCATTCATCTATCAGTCAGTCTTTATAATCATTTATCATCGATCCGTCCATCTACTAGTCTATCTGTTCATGTGTAAAGATACCTAACTCTCGAGTGATCTGCCAGTCTGACCACCATAATCACCATCGTCATCATCATCATCATCATCATCATCATCACCATCATTATTATCATAATCCTCATCACCATCATCATCATCATCATCATCATCATCATCATCACCATCATTATTATCATCATCATTATCATCATCACTACCACCACCAACATCATCATCATCATCATCATCATCATCATCATCATCATCATCATCATCATCACCATCATCATCACAATCATCATCATCGCTGCCGCCGCCATCGTTGCTACCACCACCACCACCATCATCATCATCATCATCATCAATGTTACTCTTATTATTAGAATTACTAATGCTCACCTTGTCTGGCCATATATTCATCGTCTTCGATCATCCTCGCTAAACCAAAGTCCGCAACCTTGCAGATGTTTCCAATGTTCACCAACACATTCCTAGCGGCCAGATCCCTGTGAACGTAGTTCTTCCCCTCCAGATATGCCATGCCATTGGCAACCTGATATCAGGAATGAAAGTAATAATATTATAAGATGGATTCAAGATTATAGGCAATGTGATTGGTCAACTGGTCTTACATGGTACAAGCATTTAATGTAGCTGACATGAAAATGGGTACTGCTACCCGCTTATAACTTGATCAATTTGCGCGAAGCAAACTTGTCGCAAACTATTATAAAAGGCAAAATCAGAAAAGAAAAATGCATGAAATATATGAATATTTGGAATAAGGTATAGCGCAGTACAAAGCTAGCGTACCTGTGCCCCCATCTCCACTAGGTCCGGAAGCTTGAGATGTCTGCCGTCTCCGTCCTTAAGATAGTCCAGAAGACTGCCGTGCTTCATCAGCTCTGTCACAATATAGATGGGCTCCTAAAGATGAAAGAAATAGAATATGACAAATTTTATTTAAACTTAAAAGACGATGCTTACACATTAAGATTTTGTTGTTGAAAAAAATATCAAATCAAGCTGTCTGACCTACATGTATGGTATTACATTCAAGTTGATAAGAAAAAACAACAAACTATGGAATAAAAATGGAAATTATGATTCAAGATATCTATGAATATTGGATAAAGCGTACAACACGGTGTGCCTATGTAAGTCATATTTTTAATTTCACCTTTATTAAGCACTAAAGGTTGATTTGAAGCCTAACATTTTCACAGCTTAGTTTAGGTACACCATCAACCATTTAGGAAGCATATAGGATCTGGCAGGGTTTTAGATGAAGACCATGTTGTACAATGTCTTTAATTTTGTCATGAATAGGCTGGTTTTCTATTAGGTGCACATTTTATGTGTTTTCTACAAACAAAGATCATAGACGGAGGCGCCGTAGTGTAGTGGTTCTGACTCTCGCCTTTCAACCAGAGGGTCGTAGGTTCGAATCCCACCTATGGCGTCAATTTCCTTCAGCAAGAAATTCATCCACATTGTGCTGCACTCAACCCAGGTGAGGTGAATGGGTACCTGGTAGGAATTTTTTCCTTGAAATGCCAAGTGCGCTAATGAAGTGGCTGCCGGGCTAAAGCCAGGGTAATAATGCTGCAATTGTAGAGCGCTTAGAGAATTCTAATGAAGAGTTGATAAGCGCTATATAAAAGCCGTGTATTATTATTATTATTATTATTATATTACTCGAATTTGTTCATTCAATGTTACTCGTTCTTATATTGTACATCTTTTGTATAATTTGGTAGCAGCAGTTTATAAGAATTTTGTCTTCCTAGCTGTCTCCTCATTCTTTACATTGTATGTATTCTTTAGCCTGTATATGTTTGCTTTTAATTTGAATGAAATAAATGAAATCTAAATGTAACAATGCCAAATAATCTGAAAACTGGTTTCAATGTACCGACCATTTTGATGAATATTTGAAAGTAGAATAACTGAAAGGATAACAGAAAAAAAATAAAGATTTACGGTCTGAAAAGGGTAATTTAGATCTGCTTCCAGGAAGTACATGGCTTTGGGCCAGTCGAAAGCTCACTGTCTACCAGCCAAGGTTCATCTGCTCACCTCACGTTGCCCTAGAATCTTAAACGAGTGTAGTGCGCCTGAATTATCTACTATGCAGGTCCGCATTTGGTAATTCATTTGAGCCAGTCTGTGTTTTAATATACTAACATACAGGTCAGCCAAAAATTTGGTGTAAACAGGGTCTCTGACAAATTTGCCTTCTCAGTCAAACCTGCTATAGCAACCACCTGTCCATAAAGACCACGTTTCTCAACCCCCTAGAACACAATTTACAAGTACATGAACCTTTCCGTAGAGACCACCTGCTGTTCAAGATCCCTTTTTCAGTCTCCCTTTGGTGGTCTTTATAGACAGGTTTGACTGTATTTGCTATCTATTTTGTCTCACCTTATCTGTGCAGACTGCATAGAGTTGTACTAGGTTGGCATGTCTACACGTCTTCATGATGTTAGCCTCGGCCAAGAAGGCTGCAGGTGTCATGGTCTTCGGTCTCAGGGTCTTCACAGCGACCTCTGTGTTCCCGTTCCATAGACCTACAAGAAAAGTGGTAGAGTCAGCAATAGATATGACGATTAAATGATATTTTTCTAAATCAACTTTGACAAAATTCATATAAGATTTGAATGAGATTTGTGAACGTGTAATAACCAACAATTGTAAATTTGGGGAATGCTAGTAGTTAAAATGGGGAGAAAGAGAGCATGAGTCAGAATTGGAAAAGACAGATAAGNGAACGTGTAATAACCAACAATTGTAAATTTGGGGAATGCTAGTAGTTAAAATGGGGAGAAAGAGAGCATGAGTCAGAATTGGAAAAGACAGATAAGTCAAGAACAAAGATAGGCTAAGAGAATGATATGAATTTTAATGGAGTGAGAATGAAGATATCCAAGACTGCATAGAGTTGTACTAGGTTCGCATGTATACACGTCTTCATGATGTTTGCCTCGGCCAGGAAGGCCGCAGGGGTCATGGTCTTTGGTCTCAGGGTCTTCACTACGCCCTCTGTGTTACCGTTCCAAAGACCTACAAGAAAAGTTGAGGAGGCAGTCGATTAAATGATTATTTTCTAAATCAACTTTGACGAAATTCATACAAGATTTGATCGTGATTTGTGAAGGTGTAATATCCCATGATTGAATATTTAGGAAATAGTTAGAATGAAGAGAAAGAGAGCATGAGTCAGAATTGGAAAAGACAGATAAGTCAAGAACAAAGATAGGCTAAGAGAATGATATGAATTTTAATGGAGGGAGAATGAAGATATCCAAGACTGCATAGAGTTGTACTAGGTTCGCATGTATACACGTCTTCATGATGTTAGCCTCAGCCAAAAAGGCTGCAGGGGTCATGGTCTTTGGTCTCAGGGTCTTCACTGCGACCTCTGTGTTCCCGTTCCATAGACCTACAAGAAAAGTGGTAGAGGCAGCAATAGATATGACGATTAAATGATAATTTTCTCAATCAACTTTGACAAAATTCATACAAGATTTGAATGAGATTTGTGAACATGTAATAACCAACAATTGTAAATTTGGGGAATGCTAGTAGTTAAAATGGGGAGAAGGAGAGCATGAGTCAGAATTGGAAAAGACAGATAAGTCAAGAACAAAGATAGGCTAAGAGAATAATATGAATTTTAATGGAGGGAGAATGAAGATATCCAAGACTGCATAGAGTTGTACTAGGTTCGCATGTATACACGTCTTCATGATGTTAGCCTCGGCCAAAAAGGCTGCAGGGGTCATGGTCTTCAGTCTCAGGGTCTTCACAGCGACCTCTGTGTTACCGTTCCATAGACCTACCGGAAAAGTTGAAGAGGCAGAGATAGATATGACAATTAAATGTCAACTACCTAAATCTACTTTGACGAAATTCATACAAGATTTGAATGAGATTTGTGAACGTGTAATAACCAACAATCGTAAATTTAGGAAATACTAGTAGTTACAATGACCATGCATTGTTTTCCATGTATGAATTAAGGATCTTATATTCTATTCTTTTAGTGACCGATAGCCAATGAAGATATTTTAGGATGGGAGTGATATGAGAGAAACGAGATCTCCCACTGAGGACCCGAGCAGCAGAATTTTGAGCACGTTGAAGCTTGGCAAGTTGGTATGATGAAGCCTTATACAATAAAGCATTTCCATAATCAATACGAGATATGATATATGAGTGGATTACAGAAGCTGCAACTTTTGGATGACAAAGATTTCCTAATACTATGAATGTTACGTAATTGAAAGTATGTAGATCGAACAGTAGTAAAAATATGTGATGACATAGATAATTCAGAGTCACAATGAACTCCAAGATTTCTACAATGCGGTGAAGATTGTACCATTACACGCCCTATACGTATTGAACGACTATGGATCTTGGCACTCAGATTTTTGGAGGCAATAACCATAAATTGGGTACTTGGATGTTACCCTGAC
>BQKZ01000609.1:3651-18788 GCA_036244855.1 Temnopleurus reevesii | reverse complement strand
CCCCCCCCCCCCCCCCACCATTTTAACAGATCCTGGATACGCCCCCGCATGCCCTATGACATTTAATATTTGTTTTTATCATGCGCAAGGGAAATCACACATATACCAGGAAACACTTGACGTGATATAAAAACAAGATATAACTAGGATGTCTGACACTAACAAATCTTGTGCAACACCATGTATGCAAAGGGATTTTTCACACCAACGTGTAAAATCGGTAACTTAAAGTTCACCTCAGAAAATTATTGACGTCAGTCACTCCTTTAGAGCATCACATGGGTCACGTCAGGAAAGTTGATGTACCAAAAGGCCAGAGTAAAATTACCAGAAATAAAAAAGTTTTTATGTAATTTGTTTGACGTGAATTGTGTGATAATTAGACAAAATGACTGTTGTAAACCTAGGCATGAAAAAAAGGTGTACCATCAGATGCAAGTAAATACAGTACGTATGTGACTTTCATAGGCAGAGCTGCATGACTTCAACTTCTACTTCTACGTCGATACTCATTGAACGCCTGTTCAGCATCTTAATGAGGAGCACTTTTATAGGGTGGTGCTTTAATAAGGAAATGTGTTTAGCGCTCAATTACAAATCCCTTACCAAAAATCAATGTAATCTAGGAATAAATAACAAAAAGAAAAACAACAAAAATACATATATGTAACTTATACATATTGTTCATGAAATTTCAATCTAGTCAAGTACATGAAACCCGTCTATAGTTATCGGAGACATAAATAAATTTGTATCACACACAATAATCCTAGCTCCACCCCCAGTCGAGCTTGGTGTCTATATTGCTGCCCCGTTCACCAACAGTTGAAGGATGTGCAAGCCAGTTGGCACATCACTCACAGGAGCTCTATCATTTTCGGCCACCAATCAATGTCTAATCAATCAATTTCTAATCAATCAATCAATGAATGTCTAAAAATCCTATTATATCACTATAATTTTCCTATTTTCAGGTAAGAATCCTAAAACTACCTTCTGTACACTTTTCAGCAAGGTTTCCCAAGGATCTAAAATTTCTAGTTTTATCCTTCACAGCTAAGTGATCTACATGTATTTCCAATGAAAATTGCTACAAAACAGGATCAAATCCTACAAATATGGCAGCTCTGCATATGGGACCAACAAAAACCCTTGTCATATTATGTGGTATTTGAAATGTTATACACAAAAAAATTCCTTTATTTATGAAAGATGTTCAATCTGATTCAGAGATGCCAACAGTTCCAAAGTATACGCAAGGCAAAATTGAAATGTGAATAATGCAACAGCTGAACGAAAGTGAGAGAATACAAAAACATGGTAACAATTCTCCCTATCGCATATAGCTCTCCGAATCTGAATGCCTGCAGCGCACTAGTTATTTTGGCCCAGATTCTTGGCACAGGTACTCCCAGCAACATTCGCACGTTTTCAAAAGTCTATAGGCTTTCTAAGGTAAACTTCGTCAGTGGCTTGTAGTGTCATATTTTTTTATCGATTTTTGCGAATAAAAGGATCATTTTATATATTTTTCTTTCATATCTGCATAATTTGTCATATGGGTTTCTTTTGCGAAGCGGCCCAATGCTAGGCTTCCGACGCAAAACGAAGAAATTACGCTAAATACACATGGATTGAAATCAAGATGGATCCCGGAAGTGAGCGTGCCAAAGCCAAAGTGCGTGATACAAGGTAATATCGGGTGATATCGGCTATATTCGATAGGGAGAATTAACATGCTCTCAGCTGTTCATTTGTGATGAAAGCCTTTATTCTTATGAAGGTACACCTCAGCATTTTACATGACGGTTGGGATCTCTGTAGATTGGCAGAGATAAATTGAGGACATTTTTCATGACACAGACATTTGGGAAGCTACCTGTTTGTCACTGGGGTCTGTGAAAAACTGTGAAGATCAATACGGCCAAAAAATGCCAAAAAATTATAAAGATTGACCATCTGATCACAGAATATTGTGGAGATTATAATTATAAACGCAAATATACATGTACATGCGTTAACATGCAACTTCAAAATGCAATGTAAGAAGCCATGTTAACTTTTTTTTATAAAATCTTAGAGATTATTTTCACGGGTCTCAAAGCACGGACAGCAGTTTTACCGGGAAAAGCGCAAAAATTAAACCCTGTGAAAATTTCCAATATATAGTAATTAGAGTTCCATCTTTCCTGGTGCTGAAGTTCCCCTTTACATGAAGGGAAGGTAGTGGTAAAATAAATCATTTCCTTAACGAATTTGCATATATCCCACTTTAGTTCCTTATTTGCTACACCATTCATTGTATGCGCCGTTCCATGCAGCAATCTATATTCTTGTACACGTGTACAGATATTTTTCCTAGCCAACATTTCATTGGAGGGGGAAATCATTTTATAATTTGTTATTAATTTCTATCTTCTTCATGTTTTTCCTATCTGTTTCTTTGATTGTTCTTGTTTCTAAAGCACCATGAGCACCGTATAGTGGACCTGTGCGCTATATAAGTTGCCACCATTATTATTATTATTATTAATGAGCATATCATCTGCGCCCAGCCTTTCCTCCGATTCTGGGAAAACAAGAAATGATTTGACTAATAATGTGAAGTATGTTTTTGTTTTAATTCTAGGATTTAATTACTGGATTTTTGTAATATAGAGGGAGCACATATCATTTCATAACCCAAATGACAAAATGCTAACATATACATTTATATCCTTGAAGAGGTTCATCTGATTGGTAAATCATATTTTACAAGAGCTAAGAAGAAGGAGGCAGACTTCACTCCAAAAAAGTCGGCCATAAGTGATCATGTGGCTCAAGAAAACCACACCATTGATTGGAAGAAAAGCAGGATTGTGTCGAAAGACAATAATAAATTCACACGATGGATAAGAGAAGCTATCCATATCCAGCGGGGGCGTGAACACATTATGAATCGTGATGTTGGACAATACAAATTATCTTCGGCGTACATTCCCATTCTCTCGGACTATAAGACTGCCGATACCCCATCTACGGCGAGTCAACGCCAGTCTGATGAAGCCTGCAGAAAACAGTAGGCGAAAGCTCACCAAAGGTAAATTCCATTTGATTGTGAATTAATGAAATTCGCTATTATTATATACATTTATAATTTGAAGAAAAAAAGTTTCAAATGCCATTCAAGTCATGGTCCATTTTTTTTCCTATTGCTCTCATTGTTTTAGAGGCAAGAAAACCAGTGTTTTTCTTTAAAGCCCAAGTACAGTTTTGGTAGAAGCGAATATTTCTATCACCAGATTTTGTCTTCAAATCTATATGAAATGAAATATAGTATCATAAACATATTGCACTAAAGATTGTGCAAAAAATGAATGAGTTTGGGAAAAACTATAACCTAAAATGTGCAAATTTTTATAGTGTGATGCTGCACCACAGTATTTCAATATTTTCTTTCTTGATAAAGGACAACTTTCCATGCTCAGAATTGGATGAAAATTTCAGAATTTAATTGTTATGTATATCATTCTATTGTCAAATCTCAGAAATAACTTTGCATATGCTCGATAACGAGTAAAATAATGCTATAACCAAGAGAGGGCGCTAAATATGATATGGTCTCAAAATGTGTATAAGAATTACATGTCCTGATAAACATCACACCAAAATTCAATTTCTTCATCTTTACCAAATACCAAAATTATACTTGGGCTTTAAATCAAATGCTGGGATCATCTTAAAAGAAGAGTCTACCCCAAAATAATGTTTGTTCAACAGGAGCTGAAAACTGGATGAACAGAACAAAAAAATTGACTAAGGATATCTTATTGATATGGAGAACGCCTATTTGCATGTTTACATTAGTACAAACTTTTTTCTTTTTATAGTAGAAATGACAAATTTTGCACTATAAATATGAAGAAAATTCTGATCAGTAGTGCACGCCCTATGTCATCAAATTGGAAACTTGTCTGACTTAATTGAAATAACTCTTGCCTTATCCCAACATGGATAAACACTGATTGACAGTGCTTTACCTAGAAGCTGTGAAAAAAATCAGAAATTCTTGGGTAGAAATCGAACCCAAATGTTTGTGATTTTTTTCACAGCTTCTCGGTAAAGCACTGTCAATCAGTGTTTATATATGTTGGGATATTAAGGCAAGAGTTATTTCAATTATTTATCTACCCAACACAAAAATCATTCAATTGATTGTCTGACTTTTTTTTTCTTCATATCTTTAAAAATTTGTAACATTCTTTATTACTCATTCAATTTTCTTCAAACATTTTTGTGTTCTACTGACCAATATTTCTTCTGCTATTAAAATGATTATTTGGGGGGTAGACTCTTCTTTTAAAATAATATGTTGTCAGCATGCATGTAGTACATTCTCTTCGGCTATTGAAAAGATATGTTATTTGGAAAATAAGCGGTTAAGAAGTGATTGATGTTGACAACAATGCAAAGGAAGACTTGAGTTGACAGTAGAAGTTAAAAGAAGAGTCTACCCAAAAATAATAATTTTTTTAACAGAAGCAGAAAAAATTAGAGAGCAGAACAAAAAAGGTTTGAGGAAAATCGGACAACTAATAACTGTTTCGTTGAACAAGCAAAAATTTGTTCTTTTGAAGACATCTTCCCGCGATTGCGCAATTTGCCGGAAGTGATGCTAGATAGGGTCAGAAATTCTGTTAAAGTAAACTTTATTATTGATAGTGAAACTTATGATCGGTTCAATTTTGCTGTCTTTTCAGATCGGATAAAACTGTTGCATCTATGATTATCATCCTACTTCAACTTTGATGAATCAATAAATATGCGATTCCAAGCGGGATATGCACTGTAAAAGCAGTATAGCCTTTTTCTCTTCACGATCCAATAACAAAGTAATGAATTTTTAAAGATTAGAAAGAACGGGCAAATCAGTGCAAATTTCCAGGTATGTTGCCAATTTGATGATGTCACAGATGCACAATTAACCATTCATCCTTTTCATATCTATAGTGCAAAATTCATAATTTTTACAGAAAGACAAAAAAATTGTATTAATGTAAACATGCAAATATGGGAGCTTTATATCTATCATGAAGATATATTACAATTAAACTTGTGAGTTAAAAAAGTAACATTTTTTAACATTGATATCAATATCATAGACAGTTTCACCTGTGATGTCATCAGTTGCCAATTTGTCTAGATATTCAAACATTCATAACTTTCTTATTAATTGTCTGATTTCACTCAAACTTTTTTTGTTCTGCTCACCACAAATTTTTCAGCATCTAGTGAAAAATTATTATTTTTGGGTAGACTCTCCTTTTAAAGCAGTTCAAAACTAGTAAAACTACATATAGGTTTAGTCACAAAGTGTTTTTCCACTCTAGATAGCCAACACAGGAAGCAGCATGTGGGCAGTTTAATTTTTCAAGTCCCGACAAAGCTCATTTTCTACACATTTATTAATCCCTTTTCTATCACAATACATTTTTATGGAAAATCATTTAGCACACAACCTACTTTTTCAAATGGTTTCAACCAAGTTTCAAATTGTGTGCAATTCTGTGAATATATATTCATTTTACAGTCATTACCCAAACTATATCATTTAAGATTGAGAAAAAAGAAAGGCTCTACAATATAGAAACTGTATGAGCTGAAATTTTCGCGGTGGTTTTATTTTCGTTAATTTCGTGGCTATGGCCTCGTGAAAATTTCCACTCTATATGATGCACATTCATTTGTGTACAAACACTTTCAAAAACATGAAAATAACAACATGCCAATGTGTCAAACTGGTGAGAAATCGCGAAAATATTGGCTTATACAGTAACCATATCTCTATTTGTATTTCAGGCAATGCGATCACATCAGATACTTCACTCAAGTGTAGGTGAATAATTCTAAGAATGATAATAACATTTATAAGGTGCTTTATACTGGTTTTTCGAAGTGTTTCATAGGTGAAAAAGGCAAGAATACAGAAAATCAACATCAGGAAGTTCTTGTCAAAATACCTACACCATATCCCTCACAATAAAATTCTTGGACCCTATTGAATTTCTGAAAGGTGATCGTGAAATCATTTCCTTAAATTGGCCCCATTATTGTGCGCTAATGGAATATACAGTGAACTGACAAGGATATCATTTACCCGTCCTTTTGGAAAATGCACAATGAGCCCATGTGCAACACTGTGTGACAAGTCATTGTTTCTACAGCCGACAGCACATATCTCTTGCAAATGGCAGACAGTATATAAGAGGGCTAACGTGAACGATCAGAGTGATCATCAAAATCACTTTTCGTAAACCTTTTCAACAGTGGAAATAACAATGAAAAACTTGATGCGAATGGGCTATAACCAGGGCCCCGTAACATAAATGTTTGTGATTAATTGCTAATCTGATAGCGATTGATATCAATCGCTAGTCTATGGCAAATCATGTACTAAGTTTGCAATTGATCGTAAAATCAAATAGCGATTAATCGCAAACCTTTATGTTACGAGGCCCAGGACCCTCAATTTCCGTTGGGAAATTTAAGTGCTGCCGGTGTTATTTTTATTTACTGAATAGGCGGGTTTACTAATAGATGCAAATTTTATGCCTACCTCTAACACAAAGGTTGTTCTTAACAACCCGAAAGCTTGCCCGAGGCTTGCCCGACATAGCACCAAGTAATGTATGCAAACTGGATTCCAATTATTATAGTCTTATTGTCATCAACCGGCCTATGGAATACCGCGTAACTACGTTAAATGCACATAAATTTGAATATATAAGTAAACCCGCCTATTGTTTTAAAAGTGAATCAAAATGTGAGCGTCTTGAGCGCACACCGGGTGGATGTGTCAGCGCAAACAAATGTCTATTATCTTTATTATTACAATTATCATTAACACTCTTCTGGAATATTTATAAGATGTGTTAAAATAAAAATCAATGGTCTACATGTACCTCAGGGACTGAACTTTGACATTTACTGGGGATTTTTAAATAGTTCTTCTAGAGACTCTCAAGAATTTTAAGAGGAGTTCAATAAAGTCTTACTCTTCATAATTATACTAAGATTGCGGCTACAACGGGTTCTTTAAATCAATCCCCTTAAAAGAATCTAAGGGGAACTAATGGAGGGGATTGCTCTCACTCCATATAATTTATTTTATTCGTCCTCAAACTTTTAGCTATGAAAATACAATTGGGTGAGATGGTTAGCGATTCACATTTTAATTACTACATGGTAACGAAAACTCCAGCAGGTTAACATTTCCATCAACATTACTTACTCTTCTGCGTCGATACTCTTTACGGGAGCGATGTAGTTACTGGGGATGTATCCCTCTCTGTTATTCACTGTCGATCTCGCTAACCACCAATCGCCATCTCTGTTGTAAAGATGAAAGAAAACAATGAATAATCAATTACAGGGAATAATATTCCTGGTATGGCATTGCAATTTGCTCTGCATTTTAGCATGATTGCTGCAAAATTGATTTTGTGTGTAGCAACTTTTTCACATAAAACTGTACAGTTAAATGTTGAAAATGTTTCCTCATTGTCTGAAATAGCTAATCAAATATGAAAAGTAAAAATATTCCCTGAATTATAATAATCTAAATTATTATCTATATGAGAATTTGAAGCCGTGCAACATTAGGCCATGTTGCACGGCTTCAATTTCACGCATGCGCAAAGCAGTGATCAGCCTTCTGGTACTTCTACAATAATACCGGTAAATCAAAGGCTAATGTAAAGATAATAATAATTATATTGGATGGCTTTATTTCATGAAATACCGGGAATATTGCACTCGTTAGGGTCAATATTGCACTCATCTTCGATTCGTGCAATATTGCCCTAACTCGTGCAATATTCCCTGGTATTCCATTCATTGCCATCCAATATTATATAAATATTGAAAAAGAGATTGCACAGAAATTGGAGTGCAAAAGGTAGACTTGCTCAAACTATTCACAAATAGTATTCGCAAGCCCTAAGATAGGAAAGCGATGAAAGAATCGTGTTGAAGGCTGGGTCCGGGCCAGAAATCTTTGATTAAAAGCAGACAAATCAAATGAACAGTTTTACGTAGAATTTTGAACTAATCAGACAAAATAAAAAGAAAGTTGTGAATATCTCCAAACCTTATCGTGATTCTCATGCAAATTTGGTCATGTGATACAATGTCATGCACTTCTCTACGAGTAGTTTATATCTTATTGATTCAAAATTCACAATTTTCAACCCTTTAAAATGTGAGCAAAATTTGCCAATTTGCATGAAATCACTGCTCAGTTACATAATTGAAATATTTATAATTTTCTTATCTATTGTCTGATTTGCTTCAAAATCTTTTTGATCTGTTCGTCTGTTTTTTCTGCTTATTGGTCATCAAAGCAATTTTCTCTGGCCAAGGCCCAGGCTCACCAGTTTTTCTAATTCTATAACCATTTATTTGCGTTGGTTTATGGTGTAATACTTAAAATATTCACATCGTCTACTCAATGCACTTACCATTTATCATCTCAAAGAGCAAATTCTTATGAGGATTTGAATGAAAATGAAGAGTCTTTCGCTTGTTTTGTAATGTGTTTTATGTATAGAAATTTATTTAGAGAGGGGAAGAGAGTAGTAATGATTTTTTTTTCAACTCTCACTACCACATGAAAATATATATTCATGACAATAACTTTCTTGAAGAGCAATCATATGATTAGGCACATGACCCAAACTCAATAGATATATCTGTACATGAATTTTTTAATGAGTATCTGAAGTAAAATAATGTCATCCATATAATACTGAAGTACATTATATAAATTACTAGTTAGTACATGACAGTTAGAAGCAATTAAATGGCTTGTTCAAGATCGACGCACAGACCCTAACCGCGAGTAAGGGTACATGCATGGCCTTTTTAATGTGTGTGTTCTTTGTGTGCACGTCCCTATTACTTAACAATGCGAGTTGATCTTCGTGCAAGTCGTCTTTTGATATTGATATCACAAGAAACCTTCATTTTTTTTTACAATTCAATATTCAAACAACTAAACACATTTTTAATGTCATGAGCTGCTTCGGGGAGTTAAGTTTTGTATAAACTACCTACTAGTAGTTGTAAATTATCTTCTTAGACTCATAGGCCCTTATTCTGATGTCAGGTTTAACTTAAACTAGAGTTTAAATCAGTGGTTTAAGTATGGAAAGCCAAACGATGATTGAATCTTATAACAGTGGGTGTTTAATTTAACAGCACATTTGGCACTCATAGTAATAAAAACTGTCTTGAAATAAAAATTTAGACAATTTTCTATATCATTAGAGCATGAGAAAGGAGAGCAGTTAACATAAGAATTATACAGTTTAAATAAAGTTTTGGCACTTTGGGCTACCCATACTTAAACCACAGATTTAGACTCAAGTTTAAGTTAAACCTGATATCAGAATACGGGCCATACCCTTTAAAAATAGGTAATTTCCCCACCACTTGTAGAGAGTTCCTGATTGCCACATTTCCTAGTCAACAGACCTGTGTCAATGTGACAATGTTACCATGGTTACCAGCATCCTGATTGGTCACGTTCCAGCCATTGTTTAAAGATATTTTCATACATTATATTTATTATTTAAAAAATTATCAAAATAATGCGGAGGCGCTGTAGTGTAGTGGTTCTGACTCTCGCCTTTCAACCAGAGGATCGTAGGTTCGAATCCCACCTATGGCGCCATTCCTTGTAATGCGGAGCGCCGTAATGGCTGCCAGCTAGAGCCGGGTAATAGTGAGTGTAAAGCTTTCAGCGCCATGAGCACCGATAAGGTGGACCTTAGCGCTATACAAGTAGCCACCATTATTATTAAAATCGAGCTGTCTGACCTAAGATGTTTTAATATTCAGATTGATGAAAAAACAACGACAAAGAAGGAAGTTACAGAGGAAAAATCAAAGATGTAGGAAAATTGAATAAAGTGTACCATTGATGCTTTATTCCATAGCGTGCCTAAGAGGGCTTTTTAAAATAATTTATTTGTATTTTGGAACACTAAGGGGGGTGTTGCTCAAACGCTGCAATTGACCGCAAGTTGCAGTTGATCCAAACGCGCCAATCAAAACCGTTGCTTTATGCGCGTCTTGTTAGCGGCGCATACATGTACCATGCGCGAATGAAAATGCGCGTAACAATTTGCAACTGATTTGCAGTTGATTTGCGATCAATTGCAACTTTTGAACAACACCTCCTTAGAAGCCAAATATTTCAACAGCTATATGTACATCATCAACCATTTTGGTAGTATTTAGGATCTTACAGAACTTTGAGATTTAAAAAAAAAATGAAAACAATGTTTATACATTCCTGCCTTTAGCCCAAAGTATGTTTTTAATAATATGGAAATTAAGATCTAGTATATTAAAAAGGGAACCAACCCCTGAAAAGATCTCGCTATCATTGGATGAAGAAATATCAAATGCACTAACTGTGAAAATTTGAGCAAATTTGGATATTTCGTTCAAGAACTATGAATGTTTAAATTCTCAATGATATCACTCTGTATGATATCAAATTTCGCATTTTCCTCTTTTTTTCCTGAAAAGTCAACAACATGTTGGTCTTTTCACTGGAGTATATCATCCCTTTGTTGATTCTGCATGTATTTTTTTTATAGAAAAAAATCATACATCACAGATTCAATCAAATTTGCTGATCACGTGGATTCCAATCAGTGGCATCGCCAGAGATTGGAATATCAATGTGGCGGTGAAAATTCACAACTTCATAACAGTGTAATAGCCGATTTTGTTCAAATTTTCACAATTCGTTCATCTGTGTAATAATGAGAGTATGATAATTCCAGGGGTTGGTTCCCCTTTTGCACGGCCACATTTCTTTTAGCTTTACTTTCTTGTGTTTATTGTGTCGGTGTATTTCCTTCAAGAATCACTCAGTTGTTTATCCCATTTGTATATTTGACTATTCAACTACAGTTGAAATCAATTTTATGAACGAACAGTATCTTCAATTTGTCATTGCCCGAATAGGCCGGTTTACTTATATATTCAAATTTATGTGCGTTTAACGTAGTTACGCGGTATTCCATATTCCGGTTGAGAACAATAAGACTACAATAATTGGAATCCAGTTTGCATACATTACTTGTAGCTATGTCGGGCAAGCCTCGGGCAAGTTTTCTGGTTGTCAAGAACAACCTTTGTGTTTGAGGTATGCATAAAATTTGCATCTATTAGAAAACCCGCCTATTGCAGATTATCTTTAAGAGCAGATTTAGTGCCGGACAAAGGTCATACTTAATTCATCTCGGTGAGTTTGCATTCTTTTTATTCTCATTCTGTTTCCTTTAGAAGTGATTATCATTTAAGCCCTGGTCACATAGGACCCCGGAAGCAACACGATTCACCCTGACTCTCTGTAAATTCACAGTTAACTGCCTCAGAACAACGAGTCGGGGTGAATCGTGTTGCTTCCGGTGTCCTATGTGACCAGGGCTTTAGCCAGAGCATGCAAGACCAATCTCTAACATATCAAGAGTTAGCACAAATAAACACGGACAAAAATGTAAACGTACAAAGTATGTAACTCCTCCTTTCTTCAGAGTTGCATAACTTTTCAATGAGTGGGTTTTCAGCAATGTAATTTTGCAACATTACGACAGGTAATTGTTCAGGTTTCTTGCCAACAAACATAGAAACAAAATATGCGGCAATCCTGACATATGTTGGTATAATTTACAGTAGTAACAATTCAACTACCGTTCAAGTTTTCAATACATGGAATTCAATTTTCGGTATCAAGCCTCGCACAAGCTTTTGAGTAGTCAATTATAATATTTTTAATAGGGAAGTCATAAAATTTGCATCTATTACACTTGCCCATTATTAAGGACATATGTTTTTCTCATGTAAATCGGGGCCATGCTTTGTTAATTGCGGGAAAACAATTTACAAGCTTTGCTTTTCAGTGAATTCCCTCCATTTTCAACAAATTATTTCATGTTTCTAATCACTCTTAAAATGGCATCAATCGTTTTCGTCCATGATGGTTTCAATATTGATGTAGCATTTTTGTATCTTGATTTGATTTGATTTGATTTGATTTGATTGATTTATTTTCCATTTCAATAACATACAATACAAAAAATAAATGTGAACAATATCAGGCAAACATAAATTGAAACAAAATTACAAAGGAAAATCACATACAGATATTTACAGGCTAATTGTTTACAAATAAGATATTATCAATATTATTATAATTATTATTATTATTATAAAGGGTTGAATGAAACGACAAAGCAATTATGAATTTGAAATTCTCATTTAGATCTATTATTGCTTTAAATACATTGTAATATGATGTTGGAAATGAAAATAACCTTTGATTTGACTCAAATGAAAAATAATGATATCAATATCAAATCAACTGATATTGAACTATAAATCACACCTCCCACATAGCCACAAAGTCAACAAAGTATCAAATACTAATCTACATGTATGTTCATGCAAATACGGAACCGTCCACTTCAAAATTATTTCAACAAAGAAGAGAAGACCAATTTGTCTGCAGGCGCCTCATGCCAGAAAAGCATAAACCCAATCTTATGGATATCATACTGTATAAACTGGGTGAACAAAGACAAACCTTATAGAAGAAAGCATGGGAAATAACTTTTTTTTAGATAAGTCATTTCAATAAAATTATTAATAAAAATATGTACAACAAAACCTTAAAAGTCATTTACAGAAGTTTTAAGGCTTTTTACTCCATTCCTACGTAAAATCTGTTCTACCCCTTTCCCAAATAGATTTAAAATAACTTTTTCTGACCGACCAACACAGTTTTTGACAAAAGTTTCTATTGGCCATCCAANAAAAATTTTTTTTTTGGCCCACATAATTTTTTTTTTTGTGGGGGGGGGGGGGGGGTAGGGGTGGGCTTATGTCTCTATTGGGATGTACATGCAGTTCAAAATCAACTGCAACTTTGCAAATTGTAACGCGCATTCTCATTCGCGCAAGGTATGCATTCAACAAGACGCGCATGAAACAATGATTTTGATTGGCACGTTCCGATCAACTGCAACTTGCGATCAATTGCAACTTTTGAACAACACCCCCTACATGTATGTCTCTAGAGGGAAGTCTATAAAGTGAATGAAGAGACTCAAGATCTTCCTTTTTTTTACGCAGGAGGTCCCCCTCTTCAAGATGTTCTCCTACTCGAGTCTAAATTTATCCTGCTTTACCCATTAGCAGCGGTTGTCCCTCTTCTCTTGATCAATACAAAAATCAATCTGAATAAGTTTCATCCGATTTGTTCCTGCCACCAGTTCAAATGTTAGTCCAGTTGAGGACTGTGTGTTCTGATAGCACCCACCTCTGCATATTCTCATGAACACACAGAGACTGCATAGCACTCAACCACAGAGTCCTCACATAACCCTCTGATCTGTATGTACCCCTCTGATCGCGCCTCCACACACAGTCCAGTATGTGTGTTCAGTGTAGGAGAATATGCAGAGGTAGGTGCTATCAGAACACACGATCCTCAACTGGGCTATTCAAATGTAAGCCTAAGGGAACAGAAGAGGGCTTTTCCAATCGAAAAATTATGTCCTCCGACCACATAACATCAGTGCTATTTCCTGTGCATTTATGGACTACTTGCGCATTGTGCAGGGAATCTCCCTGTTTGAAAATGGACTAGGCAGAACAATATCCCAATTAAAAGGTAATTTTTCAATCATTTGTAAGATTCATTTTGCAGTTAATTGGTAAAACAATCAAACAATTTTTTAAATGTCAGGGTGCTACAAGAACTTTTTTCACCAATTGCCCTGTTGGGCAAGCAAAATTTCAAATCAGTTGCCCGAACAAACGTTTGTCTTGCCTAAGACCAATGCCAATTTGCAAGATATTGTATAAAACTGTAACTTGCCTTATTGGGCAAGTGACAGTTTCCTTTACTTGCCCAACAGCTAAATTTTGTTGCCCCGGGTATGCGGGCAAGTAGGTTTGTAGCGCCCTGCATGTGCCAACCACACATGAATGAAAATGTAATATGTTTCAACTTGCAAAGTGATTTGCAAAGATATAAAACAGTAAATACATATAGTGGCTAAAGTGGGTCTATGTATGTAGACTAAACATTGATGACCTTGTAAAACTGGGTTGCTGGGGAGGTCATAAAATATTTGTATGTAACAATGTGTAACTGCAAAGAGTAGGATATACCTTAATATTTCTATTTTAGGGGAATTCCCGTTTTTATTATTTGGTTTAAAGAGACCCTCCAAAAAACATGTCACATTTTGCTTTCATCTATTGTCCTAAGTTGTGAATAATATCTTCATATTTCTTAAATTGACATGATTGCATTTTACAAAAGAAAAAAAACCCTCTTTATTCCATGTCTCAATAGATAAACAAAATAGTCTAGTAAAGATTCAACTATCTTCGATAATTCACTTTTTGGCACTTTTTTGTTGGTAATTAGGATTGATTGGGGTCTATGCGTAGTTGTGCTTTTATATTGGTTACGTTTAATGAATACTTAATAATATAGCATTTAAACGCTCCATCTCTCTAGTCAGCTATTCAAAGACGCGAGACAAATTATCTAATATTATTACCAAGCCATAGCATGTACCTGCCAAGTAGGTGCTTTTGCGTTTAAAGGAATGAATTCCTGGTACCCATTCACCTAAACTGGGTTGAATGCATCACAATGTGGATAAATTTCTTGCAGAAATAAATTTACGTCATGGGTGAGATTCGAACCTACGACCCTCGGTTGAAAGATGAGAGTCAGAACCACTACACCACGACTAATGGGAAATGAACATGGTTGGTAATTGTGGTTTTCTGCTGGTTAAGTTTATAGATTAAAGAGAAGTATCTAGAGTGCCTTTCAATGGTTTTAATATCATCATAACAAACACTTCATCTTTACCATAGAAAGAACAAAAAACAGGACACCTAATCTTAGATCTGTTCCTGGAATTTCACCTGAAATCGGAGGATAGCTAAGATTAGCTAGGGCTGCCTCGACAGAAGCACATTGGTTTTAGAGCAGTTTCCTTTTCATTTTCATTAATATGTTGTTTATGTACTGTATATATATTGTTAAATCTCCGCTT
>BQKZ01000608.1:88265-105385 GCA_036244855.1 Temnopleurus reevesii | reverse complement strand
AGTCAAGTTTGTTCACCTTTCTAGATCATGTTTCAGAGCTGGTTCTGTAAATAACAAAAGGAAATATGAGGATCAATGCAGGGATTTCAATTCAGGTGATTGCACATTCCAATTCCCTTTCATTGATCCACATATTTCCTTTTGTTATCTACAGAACCAGCTCTGAACATGATCTAGAAAGGTGAACAAACTTGACTCTTGTGATGTCACAACAGGATTGACATTTGAAAATTTTTTTAGGGGCGTTCCGTACTAAGCCAACATAAAAATGAAAATAAAATATTATTAAATCTATGAAACACATTTGGACCCTCTTCCACCGAAAAGGGTATTGATAATGGTATAATGCATCAATACATATCAACTTGTATTTTCATAATAGTGGACCTTTAACATCGGTGTTGGATGGCAATCGATTCAAACATACATAATAATATACATCGATGGAACAATGCGATGCTATACATATGCTATATGTCGAAATAACTGTGATCACTATGGGTCTGGAGTTTTAAACAATGTTTTGTACAATTATCATGTCAACTTTAAATTCAGAGCTCTGAAAGTGATTTTAATAGGATGAAAGATGAAATATCAAATCATAACAAAGTACATTCTGACGAAATGTCAAATTGTCAATTTGGGGAGAAACCTTTGAAATTTTCACAAGGGACATAACCAGTTTTTAAAAATCATGATAATCACTCATCCTTTTATCCATTTTGTTTTAGAATTCTGTATTATAACAAATTCCAAAGTTGTTTCGCGTTCTACATATAAAAGTTTTGAATAACCGTTCGTCAAATAGGCATGATTATTTACAGCTACATCACTTCATCAGAGATGTTGTAGATCCAGATAATGAACTAGATCATATAAGGGCACACTCAGAGCGTTTTTCTGCTCTCGTGCACCCCCTCCCCCAAATCTTTGGCTTTAAAGCGTAATATCGTTGACCTGTCGACTTACCAACTACGGTAGGTTCAAGATCGACGAAGACAGCACGAGGGACGTGCTTGCCAGCTCCAGTCTCGCTGAAGAAGGTGTTGAAGGAGTCATCACCACCTCCGATGGTCTTGTCTGAGGGCATCTGGCCATCGGGCTGGATGCCGTGCTCAAGGCAGTACAACTCCCAGCAGGCATTACCGATCTGGACTCCGGCTTGGCCGATGTGGACTGAGATACATTCACGCTGAAATGAGAAGAGAAAGAACGTAACCATGGATATAGATAATATCAATACTGAAACAGAATAAAATCCATTGAGATAAATCAAGTGATCTTGAGTGACAGTTTAAAGGGGCTATTGGTGACTCGAGGGTTAGTTGCGAGTGAGCAGACTGAGCGCCCGACATCAGTCACTGTTTTGGAAATGTTTGTTTGTGTCACGTTTGGGGTATATCACAGTAAATTACTCATTTCTAATACCCTTTACAAATGCCACTGATAGTTTCTATTCTTTTCTGATTTTAGAATCAATAATAAAGAAGCAATGGCTTATGAATGTCAAAGGTGACTCTATCTAACCACGGAGCCAGCTGGTTTTATGCAGAGTGAGATTTTCGATAAAAAAAAAAGAATTTAATAATAATAACAATGCATGGATCTTACATAGCGTACTCTCCATCTTAATTTGATGCTCAAGGCGCTCAGAGCAAATTGATTGAAGTGATGGAATAGAAATACAAAATACAATACAGTGCAATACAAGTCAAAGAGGCAAACTGAATTAAATCTTAAGGTTGCCCTTGAAGGAAGATAGTGATGTTGAGGTTTTAAGACTCTGTGGAAGAGCATTCCATATTTGCCATATCCCTTAGTAGTTTTTAATTAATATGGAAGGATTATAAGTTCCGTAATCTTTGAAAAAATATTTTTTTACCATGCTTTCTTTTTTTCGGGGGGGGAAGGAAAATTAGATTTAAATTTTTGTTTAATGTATTTATGTTCAACATTGAAAAACACAAAAACATGTATAAACTTCAATTACCCTAAGGTTAAAATCTAGTTTGTGTACTAGGTGCATTTTTGATTGAATAATTCTTGCCTTATCCCAACATGAATTTTGAAATGTATAGTAATCACGTGATAAATATTGACTGACCCGTCATGGTGCATTTTATTTCATAACACCCCTAAACATGACACATTTTCTGAAAGTGGTGACTACAGACAATTCTGTTCTCAATGATAAGATTACTTTCCAGGATTCCTATACCTTACGGAATAACCAATAATATACTCTTGGAATGATATGGAAAGATCCCTTAGTTGCTGAGCAACACTTAAACAATTGCACGATAAGGCTATATTTTAGAAGTATTTGTTAAACAAATAATTTGCATGTACATGAACCTAGACTGGTGCATGATATCAGATGTACGTTGGTTTCTTGCTTTTTAAAGCAGATCTATCTTCTCCATTCTTTTGTTTCTTTTTCTGCTCTGTAAGCGCATAGAAACATGCCATGGATATGTGTTATATTAGCGCCATTTAGACAGGCGTTCTGGCGAGGATTTCATGACCTTTAGGGGCCTCGGTTACACGATTCCTGTAGATATAGCAAAGGGGTCAATCAATTGAGCAAATATTGACTGACCATCACGGTTCTTGCATATTTATCTCGTGATGACTACAACGTGTTATCATGGGGCCGGACCCAGTGCTTCATGTACGGGAATGAGATGTAATTCCGTGCAAATTAGAGGGAGAACATAACTATATGGCACCCTGGACATAAAAAAGAATGGCCAAGACTCTAAACTCGAGTGAGATTACATAGTAGGCATGATCTATTTCGATTGTCCTAGAGGAAAAATCTGAAATAGAAATATAAATCTAAACTGTGATTTAGATTTTTTTTTAAAATCCAATCAAATTGATTAGTAATAATTTGTATCAATAAACTTACTGGCTTTTTTCAATCTGAACTTAGAAAAAAGAAATTAATCAGCAGCTTGGATTACAAACTAATCTTAATAACATTAACATCATTAAATTCAACCCAACCTAATTTAAAGATGCTTACCTAATTTATATATTAATATCTTTAAAGAAGATATTTTCTTCAGATTTGTTCTCGAGGACAATCTAAATCAGTATTAGTATTACTGATTTTGGTTCACTAGAATTTAGATAGTGTTTTAATACCAACTAGGAGGTGTTTATAATGCTAAACTTTAGAGAGATGATAAAATTGTTTCGTTGCTCAATGAGTGTATTTACTTCAATCTGACACCAAAATATATTTAAATGTATTTTCAACACAGAAATATATTCAGAATGACAAAATCGGAATTCGCTTAATACCGTATACAAACGCAATTAGAGTTGCACATTATTCATATCGAATCTGTGTTAATTTGAGCACAATTATTGGTTTTTGCAGTTTATCTTTGGATTATGTGGATTTGTTTAATAAAAAAAAAACATTTTTGTTTTTAATGAAAGTATGAATGGAAGTTTTGAGTTTTAAAATCATTTGTTTTGCTAGATGTGACATTTTGATCAGTGTTAAAATAATTGATTAAAATTGTCCGACGTTTAAGGAATAAACTATCGGGGGGGGGGGGGGCACTATCCCATCACTAAGATATGCAGGTATTCATGCAATATATTTATGTATTGGTATTTCATACATTACATTCAACAGTCTTTTTATGAAACGAAAGTTAGGATTTGTGGATATTGTTACAAGCTGTATTATGTGTATTGTATTTTGTTGAAGGTTGAAGATCAACAAAATGACTACAAGAAAGGAGGTCTTGCCCAAATGCCTCAAGTAGACCAAAGTGACCAGTCTTTGACCCAAATGTCTCTTTTCTTAATATTTTAATTGGAGAAAGGTATCCACGTGATATAATGTTCTTTTCTTTTACGAAAACCAATACTACTTTTTCAGTAATTGCCAGCAATCATCCGATGGAATAATATCAAAAGAGCAAGCTCACGCTTAAAATACCTTGTGTTATCCATACCGTTATGCATATTGGATGTATTGGTTGAAAATGACATTTGGTAGCGATAAAATGGATTGAAACAAAATTTTGCCTAAATCTCAATCCTTCTATCCCGACAATAAGAGTACAATTAATGATGATATGATTTTATTGTCTCTGATACCCAGGCATAGATTGTCAATGTACAAGTAGAATCATGGAAAGGCTCCATATACCCATGATAGAATATTCAATTAAAGGAGAGATTTATGGCCCGATATAAAAAGTTAAATGCAGATTTATGTTCGGAGTCATANGTTTCAAATATAACAATGTATACAAAATGTACAAACAGTATCCCTATAGGCTACTATATAGGCTACTTAAATCGAATACTATTGGCATTGAAAACTGTTACATTCTCAAATTGAAGAAAAAACAAAACACAAAATAGTAATAATAATGATATGTACATTGACAAGAGGGGAAGTTATTAATTAATAATTTTGAAAATATAAAAAGAGCAAGCTCATGTACTTTTGAAATAGCTCTTGTTATCCCTATCGTTTTCCAAATTGGATGTATTGTTTGAAAATGACATTTGATAGCGATAAAATGGATTGAAACAGAATATTGCCTAAATCTCAATCCTTCTATCCCGACAATGTACAATTAATGATGATATGATTCTATTGTCTCTGATACCCAGGCATAGATTGTCAGTGTACAAGTAGAATCATGGATAGGCCCCATACACCCATGATAGAATATTCAATTGAAAGAAAGATTTATGGCCCGATATAAAAAGTAAAATGCAGATTTATGTTCGGAGTCATATGTGAACTTTGGTCAGACGATTTTAGTTTTGTGCTATCCAGAATGCCACTGACATATGCGAATTTAATGAACATAGCAAAGGTGGAGCAACGCACTTGAGGTCATACTACAACCCAGTATAGTCAACTACTTGGAGAAAAGAATCCCGGTTAAAACCATTCCTACACCCTATACACTGTACAAGTAGTAAAATACGTGGAACTTCACAACCGGTAATCTCCATCAATATTCAAAATCAAATTTGTCAGTATACAATAATTTCAACTCGGAAATTTGCAGTCTGTTTATATACAATCTCATGTCTATAGACTGAATAAAGTAGACTTCAACTTTTCTTTCAAGCATTGATATAATAGACGATCAATATCAACGGGTAATCAGAAAGATTTTCTACTCGATAAAGAATGATTTCGTCAAAAGAAGACCGCATGTTCCGAGAATCCTACAGACTTCATGCACAACTATTTAAGGTTTTGAAACATCTTTATTACTTGTTAATATTTAAAACATTTCTGTTGCAATAAACCAGGATTAGGTATTGGAACAAGAAATGTTCCTATAACTTGCCAAAATAGAAGAAACGTGGTATTTCGGTGAAATATTTAGATGTAAAACTTACCATGATTGGTTTGGTTGTGCTGCTGTGCTTTTCGATGTAGACAAGCAGACGATCGTCTTGTAGAATGGATGGCAGTGGGAGGCGACCAATCTTTATATCACCATCAGACGTGGCGCCAAATACACCAGATAACATCTTAGTTGTCATTATCAGACCCATTGCATATAGTCATTTGAATCTGTTCATCGCATCGCCCATTTCCTTTGCCCACATTCACCCCCTTGTTATCCTTTTTAAAGTGATAAAAGTAACAGTCAGTAATGACAATTTTAAATCTTTCTTCTTTTTTCATATCCTATCAACTTTGAAATGTTCCATCTCTTCCCTTTTAGTATTTGTACATCTACCGATTATTTACTCCCTTCAAATTATTTTGCTAATTATTAATTTGCCCATGAATCAATAAAAGAATACCACTTCTGTAATATGAAATGTAAATTCTACTTACTGATCATGATTATCAATGATAAGCAAAATCAAAGACTATGAGATGGGGTTGGCCCGATGTGGAAGCAATAATGATTGGAATTTGGAATTTATTCATTTGAACGTCATTGACATGTACAGCCAACATTTTGTTCTGATTACATTTTTTTCATACACATTGTGTTATATCAAACAAATTATACAAAGTAAAGAAAATATAAATGATTTAGTAACAATGATTGACTCTCTGTTACTGACATTGTATTCGTGCCCCAACGCAACATAACGTAATCTTTGTATTGTTATCAGCTATTTTCATTATTTAATTTTGCAACCTACAACATCAAATGTTGAACTCTGAAAATAGGAATCAAAATGTTTTAATCTTGCCAATTTACGAATTAAAGGAACATTAAACTTTGTTACAAATAATGAACCGGAACAACTCTTTCCAAATGTAGTACTCACCTCTTCAAATATATGTTTTCTCTTCCTTTATGTAGCAATTCTAAATGTCGTATGTTTGTTCTTTTTTTTAAATTCATTGTTTAATCATTCGTTTTTCTCTGTAAATTTCGCCTTTTTGTGTTACCTACCTCTTTAGTAAATATATTTTATATTGTAAAGCCTGCACATTTTACTCAATGTAGAAGATAACCTAGGTTATTTTTGTGTTGTAAATATGCTTTAGTTTTATATCTGACAATAAAGTATACTTAAAATCAAAACGTGGCAATATACCACACTCTAAACAAACGAACGTATAACAAGATACCATTTTACATCATCATTAAAATTAACAACAATATAATTTATGTCAATACCTGGAACAAAGACAGATAGAAAACTCCTTTTTTAACTTTGTGAATATGATTGTTTGCTTTCCCCAGAATCTAATTTGCCTCTAAAAGATTTAAAGTCTCTGAAAGAAGACTTCTCGTAGCAACAGTTTAAAAACTTTGAACCAAACAATCGATTGTTCGTATTCATTTTGCCGACAATCTTACATAACACTGCTCCATTAGGCTTAATTATTAACGTATAAAAACACCCCTTGGGGATCTCAAACTAGCCTACTAAATTTTATATAATCTTTTCCCTCTTCTTATTGATAATATGCATTATTTTAAAGATTGTGGGTTCTCATATAGCGCTTTACCAGTTACAATGGAAATCGACGAGGGCGTAACGTGTCATGTAAAACAACAACAAGAACGGTTTTTCATGCCTCCATCTCTCCTTATTCTTCTTCTTCTTCTTCTACTTCTCCCTCCTCCTCCTCCTCCTTCTTCTTCTTCCTCTCCCTCCTCCTCCTCCTCCTCCTTCTTCTTCTTCTTCTTCTTCTTCTTCTTCTTCTTCTTCCTCCTCCTCCTCCTTCTTCTTCTTCTTCTTCTTCTTCTTTTTCAATCACGGTCTGGTAACACAACTACGACCGCGGTTGGATGTGTGCAAACCACTTTCAACGTGCAACTCGTTGCCATGGTTACAGTGAATTACACGCTATAAAACTTGTCATCGGCAATATTTATGACAGTTTGTTTGATATGATAGATAACACATTTAAGTGAGTCGAGTTTCATTTGAAGCAGCATCACCTGTGGTTGACAGCACTCTTTTCCTCCCTTCGGTTCCACTTTCAGATTAATGAAATATAAACGGATATACCATGTATATAAATATCAGCAGCTGACAGTTCACCCAGCAACGGTATTGTCTATATTCTCTCTATTTCCCCCTGTTTCTACCTTTGTTTAACCATTAGCAATCCTCCTATTGAAGCAAAGTTCACTGCACCACAATGTAAAGGACCGAGAGGAGAAGAGTATTATTAAACACATTTGCCACATTTACAGATGCAAATGTACTTGTGGAGGTTTGCGGTGTAGTATATGGTTCTTAGTCTTGCCTTTCAACTGAGTCACACTCATTGTGTTGAAATCATGCAGCCGGAAATTCATCCAAATCATGCTGCACTCAACCTAGGTGACATAAATGATAATAACACGAGCTTTGAGCACCCTATACCCCCAACCTACGATGCGTGCATGATGAATGATCCTTTAAACACATTGTAACTTTGGTCTAATCATAGAAAGTTCTGGGGCCGGCAACATTAAAGCGATACGATTAATTGAAAATTGATCGTATCTCTACGGTACATGTTTTTGCCATTGACTTACGATTAGTGTTCATCGTAAGTTTATTTACATGTATATATGTTCCAGGCCCCATGTAAAAACAGAATCACTCAAAAAATTGCACAATTTAATCACAGGCGTAAAATCATAAGAAACAGCATTTATTCATTATCTACAAATCAAAATATCTTTGTTCTCGAATTATATGATGCCAATTGCATTACTTAGGCCTATCAATTTGATCGTTCATTGTGATTCTTTGTTCTTTACATGATTATACTGTTGAATACTTCTTTGGCAAGTTCCTCATTAATACTGATGCCAAGGATTTTGCTTCATATCCTTGGTGCTTATAAAAACATTACATTTGAATTCTATGTAAATTAAATTGATGAAATATAAATTGGATATTATAAAGTATTCCTTTTTTTTTGTATGTAACTGATGGAATTTTAGCGACGTGATCGTACGGTCTATATGGTGATTAGAAACGCAGCAAAACGTTATAATAACGTTTTGCTGTGAACTACACTATGAAACATGCTTACTTTTGTATATAATGCAGAAGTTATATGGAGGGAGGTATGTGGTGTAAAAAGGATATCACGGAGTTATATTGTAAGATCTATTTGAATCTGTGTATAAAAGTTATAACTCCTCCACTGTTCAGATTCCATTTTGGCAATAAGAATAAAAAAAGTATACATTTTAGTATTTCAATGTGCCCCTATACTTACCTTCATTTTGTGTAGAAACGAAAACGTCGTAATAGGCCTATTCATAATTTCCTATATAACACCAAAAAACTTAATTTCAAATTCAATCACTAAAGGCCGACTCACACATTTTCGTTTTTTTTTTTACAATTAAAAACGCTCCCTGCAAGCACAACTATGCAGGTCATACGCTGGACTGACGTTCGGCGCACGATCTTTAAACGCATGTCGAACGTCAGTCCACCGTCTGACCAGCGTATACTGTGCGCTCCGAGGAGCGTTTTTAATTATCAAAAGCGCTTTGCCGACACAGATTTGAAACGCAAAGGTGCATGTGAGTCGGCCTTTAAGGACTGCAAAAATGCCATAATCTAAAAAAGAAGAACTTGTGTGAACACAGTTATTGGAATGCTTATTTACAGAACACAGCATATATACAATGACAAAAGTCACAAGTTTGAATACATTAGAGCTTTGATCACATTGACACCCATTTCAAATTCTAAATTTAATCGACTGACATCTCAATATCATCTCTCTTTATCGTTCAACTTAGAACAGAAAATTATGCTTTCATTTTTTTTTCTCATTAAATTTTTCTTATCGGACATTCCAAAGTTGACAAATGTCAAACAATTTTAGGTTATAGAAAACACACGATTTTTCTTCTCTAACAGATGAGTAAATGTAGATGTATTTTTCGCTCTAAAATCAGCCTTTATTCTATGTAATATTTTGTAATTTTATATACCACAAATGTTTCTATCGGGAAACTTTTGTTATTTGCGGAATAAGGAGACCATTTTGCACGATCCAGGATTATACCATATGTCCCAAAAAAAAATGACAACGGGGCTTTCAGGATTAATAACTTTTGAAAATGAATATGAAAATGGATGCGGTTTGGCATGTCGAACATATAACTATTTACCTATACACTGTATCTGGTGAAAATTTCAGGAGATTTGCTTCAGTGGTTACAAAGAAATAAAGCTTTTTGTAGCGGATGTCATAATTCCGTTCTGCACAAGTTTGTGAGGACGGAGACGTGTAAAGCACAATGGTTACTTCAACTTCCATTGCTTCACTGGTCAAAATGAATGTTATTGTTTTTGTTTTGGGGCTCTATCCTCACAAACTTGTGCAGAACGGAATTATGACATCCGATACAAAAAGCTTCATTTCTTTGTAACCACTCAAGCAAATCTCATTAAATTTTCACCAAATATAGATGAATAGTTTTATATTTGACATGCCAAACCGCATCTATTTTCATATTCATTTTCAAAAGTTATTAATCCTGAAAGCCCCGTTGTCATTTTTTTTTGGGACATATGGTAGGGAAAATCATGAAAATGGCGAATCATCCAAAATTGCAAGAAAACATCACCGGCAAAAGAGTTTTGACGTCACTTTTTACAGACTTGTTCGAATTTCTCTTGACAATGAGTATACAATATGTTTAATCTTACTACGTCATATATTGAAGATCAACGTACGACTGGCTGCCATAATTACATTCAGAACTATACCCATATACATGTAAGATAAAAATGACGAATTTCACATTCACATACTAGCAAGACATATAAGAATGATATTCACAAAGGCTTGCACACTCAGAGTTCGTATAACTGTCCACTATCATGACTAGAAAACATAGTTTAACCAGACATAGATCCAACGTTGGCTCTCAGGAAGGAATCGGGTAAAACTGATGGGTAATCACAGCTATTACATGTACTCTAATCCCAAGAATATATGACCCATTGAATCCTTTCTTTGCAACCAATCGTGGATCTAAAAGGATTTTAATTGACTCTGATACGTGATAACTTCTCACCAATCGCATAAGGCCTTTACTTCCCTCAAAAGCTTTACGCCTATTACATGCCTATAGTGGAGGAGGTCTAACATGTGAGAGGTGTGGGACAATTAATGCGGTTGGTAAAATGTAATAAAGCGTCACTCAGTCAGTGTGTCGACAATAAGAATAAATCGTCTCTTCATGCGATCATACTGGTATTTGATGTTCTTGCTTTTTCAAATTCCCTAGAACCTAAGGATTGGACTATTTCACAGAACAAATAAGCTCCAAACATGTGGCCCAAAATCATGATTCTAACTTAGTCTTAAGACCGACTTACATCATTGCGTTTTAACCTGTGTCGGCCCAGGGCTTTTGACAATTAAAAACGCTCCCTGGACGCACAAAGATGCAGGTCTTAAGGTGGACTGACATTCGGTGTACACTCCTTGATTGCAAGCTGACCGTCAGTCCACCGTCCCATCAACGTTTACTATGCGCCTGGGGAGCGTTTTTAATTTTCCAACATACGAGGCCGATGCAGGCTGAAACCCAATGTTGCGAGTCGGAATTTACACGGAGCGTTGTATAAACCAAAATGTTTTACTTCGTATTCAAAATCGTCTGACTCTAAAACTCCTCTTTTGTAGCATCCTCTCCTTCTTGAAGGAAAGAATCAACACCAACCTCTTCATAGTCCTTCTCTAAAGCAGCCAAGTCTTCTCTGGCTTCTGCGAACTCTCCTTCCTCCATACCCTCTCCGACGTACCAATGTACGAAAGCACGCTTGGCGTACATCAGATCGAACTTATGGTCGAGACGAGCCCAGGCGACAGCAATAGCTGTCGTGTTGCTCATCATGCAGACGGCACGCTGAACCTTGGCAAGATCACCACCAGGGACGACGGTGGGTGGCTGGTAGTTGATACCGACCTTGAAGCCAGTTGGACACCAGTCGACGAACTGGATGTTACGCTTGGTCTTGATGGTAGCGATGGCGGCGTTGACATCCTTGGGGACGACATCACCACGGTACAGGAGACAACAGGCCATGTATTTTCCCTGACGGGGGTCGCACTTCACCATCTGGTTATTGGGCTCAAAGCACGCGTTAGTGATCTCAGCAACGGTCAACTGCTCGTGGTAGGCCTTCTCTGCAGAGATTACAGGTGCATAGGTGGCCAGAGGGAAATGGATACGTGGGTAGGGCACCAAGTTGGTCTGGAATTCTGTGAGATCGACGTTGAGGGCGCCATCGAATCGCAGAGAGGCGGTGATGGAGGAGACGATCTGGCCGATGAGACGATTCAGATTCGTGTAGGTGGGACGCTCTATGTCGAGGTTACGACGGCAGATATCGTAGATGGCCTCGTTTTCGACCATGAAAGCACAGTCGGAGTGCTCGAGGGTAGTGTGTGTCGTCAGCACAGCGTTGTACGGCTCCACTACAGCTGTCGAGATCTGCGGCGCAGGATAGACGGCGAACTCGAGCTTAGACTTCTTTCCGTAGTCGACGGACAGACGCTCCATGAGCAGGGAGGTGAAGCCAGAGCCGGTGCCACCACCGAAGCTGTGGAAGATGAGGAATCCTTGGAGACCAGTGCATTGGTCGGACAGCTTCCTGATACGATCTAGGACTCCATCAATCAACTCTTTACCCACCGTGTAGTGACCACGTGCGTAGTTGTTGGCAGCATCCTCCTTGCCATTGATAATCTGCTCAGGGTGGAAGAGCTGACGATATGCCCCAGTACGGACCTCATCTGTAAGAATAAAGTGAAGGGGCAAGAAATGAAATGAAATGAGAATAATGAGAAATGCATTCACAACATGTACATATGGCGTACCATCATGAAGATAACTCTGGTTCAGATTCCCCGTTTGTTTTGATCAAGTCAACAAGGATCGATATAGAGCAGATTAAACTTGCATTCATCAGATATTACTGCTGTTTCGTCTTTAGTTCTTTTGTTTTAAGAAGACGATCAAATCGACTGCACGTTCTCAATTTCATGTATCGATGATGAAGTTTAATGCAATATATGAAACTGCTCTTTCAGTCGAAATGCACGCTTAATTCATATTGTAAGTTCCGATTATTCAGATCGATAAAATGAAAAGAGAAAATGGCATGGTGTAAATTATTTCGTCATATGGACCACTAAATCATCTCCCAGTCATTCTGAGCAGTCTCAAGTTTGTCTACGATTTAAAACTGATTTGCACCTTGTATGTGATACATGTATAAAGCTGATTAACGCATCGAAATTCTTTATTTATTATTTCTTTATAATAGTTTAGTTTTCAGAACAACAGTAAGGTAAATTCTATTCGTAAAAATACCCAACATCAATGATTGGGATTGCTTTCCCAAAATCGGGTCGTAAGCAGGTGGTAACATATACGGCAGGCTTAACATGAATATGCAGCTGAATCTTACCGACTACGGTGGGTTCGAGATCGACGAAGACGGCTCGAGGAACGTGTTTACCCCCTCCTGTCTCACTGAAGAAGGTATTGAAGGAATCATCACCACCTCCCATAGATTTATCAGAGGGCATCTGACCATCAGGCCCTATACCATGCTCCAAGCAATAGAGCTCCCAGCAGGCATTGCCCATCTGCACTCCGGCTTGCCCGACATGGACTGAGATACATTCACGCTGTTTATATAAAGAGAAAGAAAATGTAAGCTTCGATGGAAAACATTCTGCTTAGTTTTTAGTCTAAGAGAGGGAGAGAGAGAAAAACAAAATGAGAGAGAAAGAGGAAGACAGAGAGATAGATAGATAGATAGAGAGAGAGAGAGAGAGAGAGAGAGAGGGGGAAAAAGGGGGGCGATATAATACTTTGAAAGGGGAGCACACCCTTGTATTCCCGTGGTGTCAGTAAATAAAGAAAAATTATTATCATTATCAAGTATTCTGCAATTTCAACAGAGACAATGATACAACAATCGAATTTCGTAAACGTATTTCTTCAAGCAGTCTTCTTAGTGCAATAGTTGGTGCCAGGGAGAAAGAAGACAAACTAAATTACCGTGATCAGATATATAGGTCCTCTATCCCAACCAACCGTTGCACTAAAAGGACCGGTTCGGATTCAACATAAAACTTGGACAGAAAAATATACAGAGCTTGACACAAGAGAGCGAAATTATCACCATGACTTTGGAAATTTATAACTTTTGAACGAATTATCCGATTTTGTTTAAACCCTGTCATCAGGACACATGCAGAAAATTGCTGCGGAGAAGTGACGACAGTACGAGAGAGGAAAGAGAGAAAGAGAGAGAAAAAGAGGGGGTTCTTTCTTTCTCTCTTTCTTCTCTCGTACTCTCGTCACTTCTCCGCCACAATTTGTATGCATGTGTCCTGATGACAGGCTTCCCTGAGAGCGATGAGACATCACAGAGGGCGCTCGACTTATAATGTGAGGGACGGGATTGAATTTTAGCAGTGCGAATCTCATAACCAATTTTCATAAAATACTGGTATATCAGTAAGTGGGGCTGCTCAGTTTCTTATGAGAGGGCCTTCTGAACGCAGCAGGTAATACAATCATGAAAATGGCGAAAAAACATAAACAGCATAAATCATACACGCCTTAAACATGTTAAATGCCGATTTCATTGCCCTCATCATTATCATCCTCATCATCGGGATATAATACTTTGTAGTTGGATAAAAGTCAGGCTGTCTGGAAACGTGTATACAGACTCTGCAATCATGGCAATGGTGGACGTATTTTTGTTTTGTAATATCATATATCATCTTTGTGCTTGTGTTTCTATGAGTCGAGCATATACTCTATCTTTTCACGAAGTGTTGGTAGCAAAAGGATAGTGTTGCATGAAGTTAAAGAAACCCCCACATTTGATAGACAATTAAAATGAGATCCTATTGAAATGCATGTTAATAGAATGGTTCGTTTCAATGGAAGTGTATATCATGCAATAGTACCCGATATCTTCCGTCACTCCATGAAAATCAGCGCAAAAAGTTTGAAAGTAATAGCAAGTAATCTTTTTTCATAAATGATTGCAAAATTACTACTGTTTGCAAACATTTCTTACTAGAGAGGTTCCCTTTACTTTATTCCCCATTGAACATTATAATAAGCATTGCACTCATGTAATTGATAATGAAAACACGACTGAATACAGAATGGAGGGATTCGTATTTTCAATGTTAACCTTTCATTCACAGAATGATGTCGTAATCAAACATCTAACATATAATATGTGTATTTCATTAAAACATAAGAATGCTGATTAACAAAAGAAAAACTTTCACAAAAAAGAACATCCAATTCCAGACGTCTAAAGCGAAACAAAATAATGCACCAATCCAGTAGCGGATCCACGGGCTTTTGGGGGGGGGGGGGGCGTCCCGACGCACGCCTCCCCCTATTTTTCGGCCCCACAAAAAAAATGAAAGAAAAAGGGGAAAACGAGAGGGAATTAGGCGGTATATCATTCACTTTATATATATATATATATATACAAATATGGCATTAGATGTCAAGAAATCGCATTTAAGAATATTTAATTTCATTTTCCCCGGAACAAATCGACACATGTGCCACGCCCTCCCTTTAAAAAAAAATCCTGGATCCGCCCCTGCAATCATCTCTTTTAGCCATCATCTCAGTTGTGAGTTCACCCTTATTTTATCTTTGTCTACTCCCCCTCTCAAAACGGCCCTCTTCTTGTTTCCTTTCTAGCATTCTCTGTGTCTACCTCAGTCCATGGTCTTGTTCTGATGTTCAAAATTGCCCCAACCACTCGAGTAGATAAAGAACCATATAGTGCTAACTTGTCTCGTGAGTACAATAGTAATTGTGTTTTACCAGCACTCGATGGATTGTTCAAACATTATCATACATATCGAATTACCGGTTGTCATGGTAACCGTCTACTTTGAATAGAACCCCACATTTTCGGTTGCTTTGTCGTAATTGCAAGCAATAAGGTAGCTCTCTCTTTTCTCGGTCTTTCTCAATAATTGTGCTCCTGCATGTATGACCCATTTTGCGATTGAAAGGCATGTTAAAATGTAAAATCGACATGGATTTTTCCCTCCTTTTGATTGTTTGTGTGCTACACTTATGACGTACATGCAAACGAGTGATAACTGTTGCAAATGTTGTCTCATTTTCATCAAATGAAATAATGATATAAGGGGAAGTTGCATCATAATATTCAAGTACTTTTTATTAAACCGAACAGGGAAGCCGCCCCAAATGCTTGTACATGTATTTATAATCATGTAAACAACTTCATTGACTGAACTTATCTTACAGAGTATTAGGACAATTCATTCTCATTTTATATTGAATTTATTTAGTTTGCGGATTATAAGCATTGACGTGTCTTGGGAGAAGACTAGGGTGAAGATGGTGGGCTACTGTTTACCCTGGCTGCTCCATCTCGTGTTCCATGGGATGCGATCCATTGGTGACTCATCTCATCTTCATAATGAGATGCTACAACATCCAACGCATCTCCATCGCTCGTGAGATTTGGTCCATAAAACTACAATTTCCTCTTTTCGTTACTCCACTCGCATTCTTTCATACTTCTGTTTGTACTTCCTTCGTAGATACTGTACATGACTTTTTGGTATACTATTTAATTTTACGTCCCCTCTTTATCTCTTTAGCTCATCTCTCCCTCCTCCTCTCTCTCTCTCTCTCTCTCTCTCTCTCTCTCTCTTTCTCTCTCCCCATCTCTCTGCACTTTCTTATTTCATTAAATTTTCTCTATTTCAAATTATTTTATCTCAATCATGAGTTCACCCTTTCCTTCTCTGCTTCTGGATCTTCCTCCTTCAAACATCTTATCATTTTCTTTCATTTTCTCTCTCTCTCTCTCTCTCTCTCTTTCTCTATCCCCCTCTCTCTCTCCCTCCCTCCCTTCCTCCTCCCCTCTCTCTCATCTCTGTCTGCTCCATCACGCTCTCTTAATATCTATTAATTCTCTCGATTTCCATTCCTTTGTACCTGCCCTTCTCTATTTCTTTGTATCAATACAATCTCTCACTTGAATATCCTGTGATAAGACTGGTATATGAAAATTTTAATAGGGGTTCATCAATATCCTTCAATATATATTTCACTGAGTAGCGAATATGGTTATATTCCCTCACCCTCTTATACCTCCCCTCCCTCTCCCTAGTCTCATACGTTTATCTCTCATTCTATCTCATCCCTCCTCCAACATCTCTTTCTCTCGCTTTCTCTACCCCTTTTTCAATCTTAATCACCACCTGATACTGTTGTTTTTTCATCCAGTCGTTACTTTTCTTTACTCATTCTGTATCTAGATATTCCAAGTGAAATCTCGAATTTGAAATGTATCTCTTTCTGATGAGGAATGGTTTGGATGAGTCATCATCATATTCTAATCAGAGAATGATGATATGTGAGTGCATGGGTCGCACACTGTAAGCATAACCATCGGTCATCTGGCGTGCCAATGCAACAAGCAATGACAAGCGGATTTATACACTGCAAAAACGCTGGTGTTAAATTAAACACCAACCGGAATCTATATATGACAACACCAGAAAAGTGTTAAAATAACACCAGTTTGGAATCCATTTGATATATTTCAATACCAACTGGTGTTGTTTAAGG
>BQKZ01000608.1:32060-47157 GCA_036244855.1 Temnopleurus reevesii | reverse complement strand
TCGTTAACCTCACATTTGCCACAGAACTACCGGATCATGAACTCAGAAGAACGTTATGGGTGAGTCTGTGTGCTTTTAGCCGAAGATTTAGAGAAATAAACGTTGATCTTGTCGTTAACCTCACACTTGCCACAGAACTACCGGATCATGAACTCAGAAGAACGTTATGGGTGAGTCTGTGTGCTTTTAGCCGAAGATCTAGAGAAATAAACGTTGATCTTATCGTTAACCTCACATTTGCCACGGAACTACCGGATCATGAACTCATAAGAACGTTATGGGTGAGTCTGTTGTACTTCTTGCTGATGACCTATTGTAGTGAGACAGAGACCTTTGCTACAAACTGTTTGTCTATAGAATATGAAATACTCATAGGGGGTATTGTTCAAAAGTTGTAACTGATTGCAAGTTGCAGTTAATCGGAACATGACAATCAAAATTATTGTTTCATGCGAAGCTTGTTAAATTCGCATACTGTGTACGAATGAAAATGTGGGTTACAATTAGCAAAGTTGCAGTTGATTTGCAATTGATTTTGAACAACACCCCCCTAGATAAGGTCTTTATTTACTAAACCCCCACAACTTGCCAGATACTAATGAAAATACAATGAAATACAGTAAACTCATTAGGTTATGAATAATTTCATGGTTCAATAATGAGTACTTTTTCTAGAAATGTCTGCTGAACAATCACTATCTCTGTCTAATTTTTCAGTCCCTGGTAGCATTTGCAAAGCTGAAGAGACAACTGGTTCTGATGTCCCCTGAGGCGAAGTCACCCAAGGAGTTTGTCGATGGCACAGTATTCTGGATTAACCAGGAGTTTGCTGTTATGTAAGTCTTTCCTTATACAACCACTTATTCTCTGAAGTAGGGAATAATATTAGTTTTCACAATTGATTAGCAGTTTTAGACAATGAGGAATCATTTCCAACACTTTACTGTACAGTTCTATGTGAAAAAGTTGCTATGCAAATCATCTTTTGAGTAGCAATCATGTTAAAATGCATAGCAAATTGCGATGCGATACCAGGAAAATTATTCCCTGAATATATATATATATTCATCATGCTTAATAGGTGGAAATATTTTCCAGACAACCATACAAGTTTTGAGTCTAAATGTGTCATCGATTGTTAAGAACAGAAACTTTAGTGCTCTTCTGTCAGCTTTGTTTATGGGGCATCTCAGATCATTCATATCCTAGAGGTAATAAATACTTAAACAATCTACAGTGCAAATATGACACAAAGTGTGACCAAATCCTCTACCAGACTGTTCTTCAGGTCAACATGTCAGTTTATTGTCTCCCAATCTTGTTGAATAATATGTGTTAGAGCATAAGTAATCTATGTGAGCAGAAATAACAACATAATTGGAGAAAGGAAACAACTCCCCCCAAATAAACCTTTGCAATATTTTTTGCACTCGACAGAACTTTTCATCACTCTTATTCTTCCAGGAAATCTAAAACAGGATCATTAGATAAACATGATTAAACAGGGAAATGTGCCCAGGGGTATTGTGAATACTTGAATAGAAGTTTCTTTTTTTTTTTGTCCAATTCATTTTCCTATTCTGCTCACAGTAAATATGTGCAATTTATGTCAAACATAAAATTTCATGAATGTAAATTCCTGCCCGGATGCTGTGAAGTTCTTTCTTAAAACACACAGTTTACTGTGTATACCCTGGTTGGTGGAAAGATCTGTTTGATTATGATTAAAGTGGAATGAAACCCTGGAATTAATTTGCTATCAGTCGATGAAGAAAAATATGATGATCAAACTGTGAAAATTTGAGCTTAATTGGACAGTCCGTTCAAAAGTTACGAATTTTCAAAGTTTCAATTATCCCATGTCATGGGGATCCTTGAATTGGCAACGCTTAACAAATCTATGACGATATGCGGACAACTCTCCATTTATTTTGTACATGATTTTTTTATAATTATGGAATTTGCCTGAATATACCATAACTATTCAACATTATTCTTCCAACAATACTTGAAGAATTATCCAACACCTCTAATACTGACGAGAAAAGGGAAAATTTTGTCCACTTTTCTGAAAAAAGAAGAAATTGTTAAATTTTGTGTACACAATGAATGGAGAGCTGTCCACAAATACGTCACAGATTTGAACGTAGACGACTAATAATTGGTCGGCGTTGCCGACTCGAGGATTCCCATGACGGGACATTCACTATAACTTTGTAAATTCATAACTTTTGAATGGATCGTCGGATTATGCTCAAATTTTCACAGTTGGTTCATTTTATTTTTCTCCATCTACTGAGAGAATATAAAATGCAGGGTTTCGTTCTTCTTTAAATGCTTTCAGGGGCATCCTACAAGCAATGATTTTGTTGCATGCCCCTCCATTTTGTTTATCATGTTGATACAAAAGTCGGTCCTTCCAAGCACATTTGATGAACAAATGTCATATTTTGTAATTCTTGTCTTGTACAATTGTCATTCTATTAAGTTGTATTATATCCCTTACACTAAGATTGTTGCATTGACAGTGTACAGGCAAGAAAAATGAATAGATTTGCTAAGAAAGCCGTTTGTCATTGAATAGTACGAATAGTAATTTTTTTCCCTAGGGAAAAAAGTTATTATTTTTGCGCGCATGCGTAGTCTGCTAAAACAGACGTGCCCGTGCGCGAGAGAGACACTGCTTCCCAGCTACACGGCACGGGACACTTCTGGCGGGCTTCGTTCGCATGATGTGCCCAACGAGCCAGAGACTAGAAAAACAATTAATCAGATTATCATTAAGACAAGGTAAGATTATTTAATCTGCTGCAATAGACTACTTTATTGTTAATGTTGTTGTTGTAAGAAGGGATATAAAAGTAATATACAATGACTTGATTCTCGGTACTGGCTAAAACTATTCGCACTCGTGAGCATCAGATAGTATCATCCTCGGGAGTATGGTACTATCTGATATGCTCATTCGTGTGAATAGTTTTAACCAGAACCTCGAGAGTCATTGTATATTTCTATACTATCTTTTGTCATTTTGAGTTAATAAAATGGAAACATAAATAGATGAATTAAATCAAAATATCCATCTGATTTGTAGTTCTAATTCCTTGTATAGATCAAATCAAATGAAAATACCCAACTGATTTATGATTTCTGCATTCGTATTACAGTAAGAATGGTAAGCCCCAGAAGAGAGGAAAGATCAACCTGATAGGAAGACTACAGCTCTCAACCGAGAGAAGCACAGAGGAGGATAAAGAAGGCATTGTACAACTCAGGATACTCAGAACGCAGGTTAATATAACATTCTTATCCGTTTCTATTTTAATGATGATAATAATAATACTGCTATTTATATAGCATCAAGTTCACCGTCTTGAGTGCTCGAGGCAAATTAAGAGAAGAGTAAGAATAAGAGGTTAAGAGGGTGAAGGCTTCATTTGTAATCGCATTGTTTTTATTTTGGCCCTATCCCTTTGGATGCAACAGGCTTCTACGGAACCTGAGCAAGGTGTAAATTCATTAGGTCAGCTCTTCATGTGTCAAATTTGGGGTCCCATTTCGCAATTTCCAAAAATAAAACTTACATTTTCCGAAAGAGGAAGATTAGCCTTTCTTTAACACAATTATTGAAAAGTCATAAAAAAAACCAGATGAGATGTAATAAGCTTTCAAAATCATTGATGCTACCGCAGTTCCCAGTACCAGCAATATGCACCCATCAGGGGGAGGACAGCAGCAGAGTGGTGGATCACACCCAAAGGGTTTACGGGTAGATGACCCAATGTCTCCTCGCATTGTTGACTGATTAGGTAAAAACAAAAAACAAAAATATAAAACAGTGAAATATATCATTCAAACACTGAATCTGGTATCACTCGAAGGAGAATATTCTGAGGATTATGAAGATATAAATATTGAACAGAAAAAAGCACAAAAATCGTCCACGAGGAACAGTTTCCGACAACGTCTTTCAAACTGTAGTGGTTTTTGGAACACATTTAAAGGCACGCACAGCTTTTTGCCGATCAAATAAACAATAATTATCAACTTTTATTGCTTTTTTTTTTACTTCCTAATGTCATATAAATTCTAAAGATTTGTACCCAATTCTTGACTGCATTAGCAAAAAAATATGTTCGCAATGGCTTTCTTAGTCCCATGCATAGACAAGCCGCAGAGTTTTTCTAGCGCGTATTTGCCATAGATAAAACGCGCATTTTGAATGCGTGCCTTTTTATTACGCATGCCTTTATATGAGCGGACCATACTGGAAGTCGATGTTCCAAGATTGACAGGCTAAATATTTAGCCTCGTACATTCAGATTTAGAGAGCCATATGCGATTGGGAGATTTGATGTGATGTAAGGATTATGCCTTTTAATCAGAAGGTCAGGGATTAAAATCCAAGCCATACCATTTATTGCCTTCAAATAGAAATTCATGCTCATTGTGCTACATTACACCTTACTCAGGTGATATAAATGGGTACTGAGGAGGAACTTAGTCCTTGAAACGCGTGGCAGCAACACAGCTAAAGCCAAGAAACCTTTACTCAAAGGGGGGTTACTCACAAATGTGTGCAAGTTGGTCCTTAATTTTCTGCTCCAATCATTAAAACTAATGTTCATGTTGATATCACTTTCCTTGTATTAGAGACAGGTACCACAATTTTCAGAATGATCTTGTGTTATCTCTCTCTCACAATGATTTGATCCTTGACATTGCTTTAATCACATGCATGATGGAATGGGGATCATTGTGTGAGATCTCGCAAAATCTTTCCAAGAGATCAAACCAATTTGTCTTTCCAAGGTTTCATTGAGAGTCTGATCACTACAACTTGCTGTTTAAGCAGTGAATTGGAGCAAATGTCACCCAAAGATGTCAGTAAAACTCTTCTGACTCCACCAATGAATGTGTGCAGGTTAATACAAATATGAAAAGTGGTCTTAAACTTTTGCAAATGACTGTAAATGATGAACTAGGAACTGTGTAAGTACTGAAGTTAGAAGTTTGCATAGTGAAGTGGTCTCTCTTCTTCAGTGCCTTCCAATCTTTCCAATTCATCTGATTGCTCTACTTTTCTATTCATTTTCCCCCTTTTCTCTTCACCCTTCATCTGAAGATACTCTTCCTCATGTTCAAGCTTTGCTCATTCCTCTTCAAGACTAATATTAAGAAAAGTTCTTGTCACATTTTCTTGCCTTGTCACTTGCCAGTAATTGGGCAACTCTTGCCAAGTCCAATGTAGTAAACTATCCAAAGCATGTGTTCCCGGTTCAGGGGCGACAATCCAGCCCAGAAAGTTTTAGATTTGGGACACCGGCAGTTCCATTGCTTCATATCCCGATGTTCAACCAAAATAAATGGGAGCGCACTCCTCCCCGTCATCAAGATTTAACGGCACTGTAAGTCAAAATTGACTATTGGGATACCGCAAACCTTCTTTATAGTTACATATGTAAGGGAAGAGAGCAAAACTCTCTATGGGCTCTGCCTGCATTCTCCTCCATAGAATATAGCCATTAAAGGGGAGCTTCACCCAGACATTGATGCACTCTCAGTGGATGAAGAAAAATACAATGATCAAACTGTGAAAATTTGAGCAAAATCGGACAATCCATTCAAAAGTTATGAATTTTCAAAGTTTTGATTTAAACCCCACATGGGCTCCCTAAATTGGCAACGTACAGGCACAAAATGGCTGCCAACATGGAGAACTCTCCATTCACTTTGTACACAGAATTTCACATTTTCTTTCTTTTCTTGAAGAGTAGACAATAAATCAACAAAATTCATTCCGAAATGCATGCAGAATCAAAATGTCAATATCATACTTGAAGAGAAAAGCACAATTTTGCCTACTTTTCTAAAAAAAGAAGAAAATGTGAAATTCTGTGTACAAAGTGAATGGAGAGTTCTCCATGTTGGCAGCCATTTTGTGCCTGAACCTTGCCAATTTGAGGAGCCCATGAGGGATGTAAATCAAAACTTTGAAAATTCATAACTTTTGAATGGATTGTCGGATTTTGCTCATATTTTCACAGATTGACCATGGTATTTTTCTTCATCCACTGAGTGCACATCAATATCTGGGTGAAGTTCCCCTTTAACGACTGCGTGCCAAGCCCATTCTCTATTGTTATCTAATCTCCCCGTTCCACCCCATAGACGTTCTCCCCCTGTCCTGTATGCTCATAACTACCTCTTCGAACAAAGGATATTGGCTCTCCCCCATGCCAGCATTTGGTATTAGTGGCTGCTATAATCCACGTTCTTCCGCATGCTGAATGGGGTATTTGTCAAACAATAGAGGAGCTTGCTGCTTGGGGGCAGAATGATGAGATGAAAATGGATTATATTGGTTATCTCAGGTAGAATGCATCTTGCACTCATAAGGAATTTTGCTCTTTTCCCTAAGTACTTTGTATATAATTATGGTTGTATTTTTCTTGTTTTTATTCTGCTAACAGGAGGTAATAGTGAAGATCATGAAGATGTAATTATGATTATATTTTTCTTGTTTTTATTCTGCTAACAGGAGGCAATAGTGAAGATCATGAAGATGTAATTATGATTATATTTTTCTGTTTTTATTCTACTAACAGGAGGCAATAGTGAAGATCATGAANGAATGAAAATGCGCGTTACAATTTGCAAAGTTGCAGTTTATTTGCAGTTGATTTTGAACAACACCCCGTTAGTTATCTACAGAGCTGTCAACCTAATGGAATGTCACTCATATATGCCATCAGGTCAAAAGTAGAATATGAATATTGCAAATTATGAATATTGCAAGAAATGAATAAAAGTGAGATCAAACATGACGGCAACAACCATGCTCTCACCAATTCTCCTGAAATGAAAGCTTTTAATTCCAGAACTTTTGGTGTCTCTTGACTATTAGTGAAGTATATAATGAATTTTCACTGCTAACTTCCTGGAATATCACTCAGAGATGCCATCAGATCAAAATTAGAATATGAATAGTGCAACATCTGAACAAACATGAGAGCAAACATGACAATATTTACCATGCTCTCGGCCATTCTTTTGTAATGAAAGCCTTGAATTCATATGGAAATACGCACCATGAATATTATGGAACTTTCGATGTCTCTGGGATATTAATGAGGTATATTGTGAATTTACACTGTTTCCCTTTAATGTGAAAAACTTTCGAAGTTGCCCTGTTTAGCTTTTCGGCTATTCTAATTCCCTTTTAATGAAAGCTTTTAATTCCAGAACTGTTGGTGTCTCTTGACTATTAGTGAAGTATATAATGAATTTTCACTGCTAACTTCCTGGAATATCACTCAGAGATGCCATGAAGTCAAAATTAGAATATGAATAGCGCAACAGCTGAACAAACATGAGAGCAAACATGCCAATATTAACCATTCTCTCAGTCATTCACTTGTAATGAAAGCCTTGAATTCATGTGAATATATACACCATGAATGTTCTGGAACAGTTGGCATATCTGGGATATTAATGAGGTATATTATGAGTTTTCACTGTTTACCATTCATGTGAAAAACTTTTAAATTTGCCCTGTTTAGCTTTTAGGCTATTCTAATTCTTGCAACCAATCTAATATATATTCCAGAAGGTAGGTATGTATGCATCTAAAGGGCAATTCTGGGACTGTATGGCACGATAGTTGTAACAACTCTAACTAGAACATTGTAACAATCGCATCATTTTATCTAAGATACATGTGAATTTTAGAGTAGAAATTAGGATGCCAAAGAGAGAAGATTTGTGGCCAGTTGCATGAAATGGTTTTATTAGCTATCCCCTTCTTCCTAATGCCTATAAACTTGTGATAATCTCAACTTAGACTTATCAACATTTTAATCTCTGTGTTAGGGGAAAAGACAAGAAGATGATAACTCAGATTCTTCCAAAATATTGGCCTCAGGAGTCAATAATCCCTAAGAATGTCACATAAGCTCAAATGGGATTTGTTGTGCAAACTTTATTTCATTGTTATTTGTACAAGTAGAGTCCATTTTTTGTTAACCCCTTCAGCGAGGTCAACAATCAACTTTCTTTATGAGGTTTTCATACAAGGTTACGGACATGTCAGGAATCAACATAATATTCAATATTACTAAGTATTTGTGCTATTGAAAAGCAGAGATGGAACATTTTTTTTGATAGTGCAATAAGGCAAACTTGTGATATTTAATCAGTTTATAGCTCTATTCATAGATTTAAAACTGAAATAAGTTCTGATTTGTCAGAGTTCTGGTCATACAATATGACATTGAATGGTTTAAACACAGCCTCATTGATTTTATTTATTTATCTGCATTTACTGTCCAGAGATACTGATATTGATGTAGATATTTTATTAGCAATTTGTTTATTTGAGATATGCAACAATATGAAAAGAATATCATAAGAATCCATTGTTAAAAGTTAACCCCATCCATATCGCATATGAATCAATGCATGTCCTGCAGGGTATTCAGACCCCCATTTTGTTTTCCAATGTTCTGGGCATTTACAGCTTTGCATGATAGTTTATGATATCGAACCACAGATGGTTTTTCAAAAAGTAAATGCTGACTTGGGCCCATACTCAAAGGAAGATTCATGTTTATTTCTCTGTTCATCAATCTCATTTTGTCAATGTTGTCAGACTCTTGACATTGATGGCGTTTATCAATTGAATTTACCAGTTAATCTTTTCATAATCAGAATACTGTGCGCTTAGAAACATCCGTGTTAAGCGTCTCATAAATGTTATGTATTATTAATTTTTATGTCAAACATTGTTAACCATGTTGGGCTGAGGCAAGCATTATTTCAATAGCTGGTGCTTGCTGAGTACAGTATCTTTTAGAGTTCTGTTTTCTTTGCACAAGTGCACTGCCCCGTAATGAATATAGAAAATAGGTGATCCAGAGGCAATGGTGTTGAACGCTGGTGTTGGTGTTGCAGCAATACCAAACTTGAAGACTGTCAGTGTTGGGGTTGACCTCGCAAGATTCTGACGTATTTTCGGTTGTTCGTGTTGATTGCTGGTGTTGAATGTCGTCTGCTGAACCGAGGATCTCGGTCGGTGTTGACCATTTACGTGCGATATCCCCATTCTTCCACACCAACCCATAGGGATTGGGAAAATTGTGACTTCACGTTCGGTGTTGGTGTTGGTGTTGAAATCATACATTTGTTTTCGACTCGCAGAACAGTAGCAGTTTCGCTACAACAACTCGTGACATGTCAGTGGTTGATTTAGCTTTGCAGTGAAATTTGCATATAAAAACTAAAACCACATACTTTATTTTGGAAGGCAATATTTTTCCTTCTGGATTTTAAAAAAGATTACACAATTTGTATGACTTAGAATAGATTACTTTGAGAATTTCGGACCAAATAATTATTCTATCATCGAGCTTTTCGCGAGGCTTTGTGCGAGCGCGTGTGATGTCATGTGACACTAAGGCTGGTGTTGAGCGATCGATACGGCGATCGTATCGCATATACTGGCCGATCTGCTCTCTCAACACCAACACCGCACACACCGTACTTGAAGTCACCCATTGTATAGTAAAGAAGAGATATAAATGTGAGATGCTAGCTATTGACACTGGATATACATTATAGATACCCCAGCAGAGATGCCAACTGTTCAGGAATATGCATGATGTCAAAATTGAAATATGAATGATGCAGCAGCTGAATAAAAATGAGAGCAAACATGACAACAATTCGTCTCTCAGCTATTCACTTGCGATGAAAAACATGAAGTTATATGAAAATAAACCTCATGCATATTCAAGAACTGTTGACATTTCTGCACTTGGGTGAATATAAAATGACAAAGTGAAATGTGATAAATGAGGTTGTTTTCTGTAATACACTCGGCTTGATTTGAGAGGAATCTACATTTAAACAACCTAATGTCCAATAGCAATCTATTAATATTGCTGATTAACTATTCAAAATTCTAGAATACATGTAGATGGATAAAATATTAGAATGTATTCATTCATAGATAAAAACATTTTTTTCTTTCTTACAATTCTGTCCAGGTACCTGTTTCTGTTTTTGTTTTGTTAAATTGGAATAGTGCACCTAAAACACAGCAGTAGCAGGTGGAAGATTTAAAATCTGAACCGATTTATGATTTATATCCCAAACTCATTAACATATTGTATATTCAGTATTCATTCATATCAAATGAACTTGTATCAAATTAAATTTGGTACAGAGGAACATTGCATTACACAGAGGTAGATTCATGGTAAATGTATATTTATTTTGAAGAAAATAGGACAATTTTGCTCTTAGGATTTGATATTTAAAAATCATCTACTGTTTTCTATGGCGATGTAAATATCCTATCCCAACTGTCCAGGGCTGTGTTTCGTAAAGCTTTTCACAGAGGTTTGCACGACATATATATGAGTGACTGGTGACCCTTTTTCACACTAAATGATAACTCCTGGCACTGAATTACACCAAAGAAAGGGTCATTAGTCGTTTGTACAGTCATGCATAGATCTGTGAAGCGCTTTATGAAAGACAACCGGAACCCAGTACTTCATTACAAACTGAAGTGGTCATAACTAGTGCATGATAAATCTTAATTTCTGCCTAATTTTATTGTTGAATGTTTTTGACTCCTGTATAAAATGAAAATTATTATATCTCAACGTATTGATGAAACTACTGTATTGGATTCCTTTCATAGGGGTGTTATTCAGCTTCATAAGTCATTTGGATAGGATACATGTCATATGTTGATACAATCCAATGCACTCCTTTTATGGAATCTTTTTATAGGAGAGTTATAACAATCCTTGTGCTATTCAAACCCTATTTTGCTAGAATCAGATTATTCTATGATTCTTTGCAACGTAATGTTAAATGAAAAAAAACAACAAATGTGGCTAAAATGTCATGGCAACCAGTCATGGCAGACTTAAGTGAATTAACTCATTTCAGTTGTAACTTTATTTTCCATCAATAATGCAATGAGTCATTTTTATGCATGTTGATGATAATGGTTAATGGTTCCTACAATCATGTTATCGACGTTTCTCTGCTTTCTCTGTCAAAATGAATGCAATGAAAGTGATAAATGACACACTGTTTGCTCAAGAACTCTGTGAAAAAAAGAAAAGGGCTATTTCATTCATTGGCCAAACCTTATTAATGTCTCGACCACTTATCTCCTTCTTTTCTTCACTTTACGAACTACCTGAGCCATAGTCTATTAACAATATTATAGATTTTAAATCAGATATTAATAATGAAACATTACCTTGGAGATGCCCTCAGTTGGGGGAGGGGTAATACATTACATCATGGATGGAATAATCCATTAGTATCAGTAGATAATTCATAATGTCTGCGCTCTTCTCAGAATATGTTTTCCTCTAAGCTCTTTTACGCCGTGCTTAAACTAAAAAAGGAAATCCTTAAATTAGGTCATTTTATTAGTTTATGCCATTTCATACTTACAGTATACATGTTGAATCAATATTTGCACTAAAAGTTTAAATGAGGCTCTAGATGTGCTGAACTTTAATTTGAATTTAATTTGATGTTTACATTTGCATCTTCATGTTTGTATACAGTATTTAGTGACATTATTTGAATCATAAACAGCATTGACTTGTGTTTATACATGTTCAAATTATAGGAAAATTAACTCTACCGAAGTAAAATCTGTTCGGAATGCTTAGACTTATCTGACTTTGATTTAAGAAGAGTTGATTTGCATATTCACGATTATTGGCTGAAAATACAAGTGGTATTAACTTTTTACATTTTCAAGTGTACTCTCATCTTATACTTTGATTTAGAAATTTGTAGCAAGTTTGTCATGTCTCAGAAGTTGTGCAAGTTTGCATGGCTTTGCAATGAAAATATATGTTTGGTTAACACCAATCCCTTCATACACAAAAGTGCCAGAACGTGCTAATTGAAATCACTGTTTGATGCACGTCTGGTTAGAAGCGCATATCAGGCGTGTCACCATTTGCAACTGACTTGCAATTTATTTGTGATCAATTGCAACTTTTGAGCAACACCCCTTAAGTCAAATAATAGCGAAAGTCAAAATATTTGTTCTGAACATATGCCAACCATACCTGAATATACATGAGGTAAAATTGAAAACGGAATGGTGCAACAGCTGAACAAAAGTTAGAGAAAGTAGTATCAATAATCATGCTTACAGCCAATAACTTAAATGAAAGCCTTGAATTCATACAACTCATGCATTTTCCATAATGTTTGGCACCTATGAAAATCATAGAAAACGTGTTATTTACCTCAAATTGCAAGTAAAATTTCCTTCAATTTTAAAAGATGTTTGTAGCCAGAAGAGATACACTAAGACAGTAATCTGTAGGGTAGTACTATGGACATTTGTTAGTAACAGCTCTACCTTGAGCATTTGCAAGGATGACAAAAAGTCTAAATTCAACCTTTTTGTGCACTAGAAAACATCCAATCCAGACGGTTTTCTTTTCAACATACCTGTTATTGTTTTGTATGTTTTTTTGTGTATTGATATTTAACAAAATGTGAGATGCAGAAAATAAATAATTGCAAGAAGATGCAACTGTACTCAGCTGGTAAAGGGGCAAATTGTATTATACTAAGTATGGGTTATGTTTGTGTGCTTAATTCCTAGGCTGTTTACCAATGTATTGGGACTATATGCAATTACAGAATAGAAGACTCAAAGTTGTATTGTAATCTATGTCACAGTCACCCACCAGGTATATGTTACTAATGAATATACATGTAGTGATAAATGTTATGTTGGGTAAGATGCCTGTTCAAACTGGTAGCTTCTTCTAGACTTCTCTTCTATGCAAAAAATGGTGTAAACAAAACCAATTTTGCATGCAATCAAGTAGTCATTTCTGTAAGGTGTAGGGTCGAATAATTCTCGGTGAATCTCCAAACAGTAAAAGAGTAGGATTGATTTTACAGTCATCTCATTAACTAAGGCTGTTATCCTTGTTATCCATATTGACACTCATGTTTCAAAGGTATTGCGCTTTGTAGCAGAGTCAAACGCCCAACGTAACTGTGCAGTTTGATATAAACATTTTTGCAAATGTAATTTAGTCAGTCCGTCAAAAATGTTTTCCTTCAGAACAGTGATACTGCTTGATACCTGAGGGTCTAGTTGGACCCAGTTTCCTATGAAAATATTCAGGGGGTGTGTTTGAGAAAATATTTTTATGCTGTCGAATATATTTGAATTATTCATAAGAATGATATGTGTACATGTGAAGCAAATTCATGAATGTAAGTGATTATCTTGAAAACAAACTTACTAAATGAACCAGCTATGAAAGCAAATCAATGGGATAAAGCATACATAAATACTGTAGAAATACTATTAATTCTACCATGCATGTTTGTCACTTATTATCAGTATGATTGTCTCATTTAACTTAACAACCGGGCACACAGTTTGTGCATGTGTAAGCTTGTTCATGATTTAAAAATAATCAGAGTTTATGAATGTTGAGGTGAAGAGGGAATATGGCCAAAATACCCACCTCTTCATAAGACAGGAGATGTATTATATGTATTGTATTGAATAGAAAATCATGGTCTTGTTCATATGATCATGTATATATAAGTATTGTACAGTTTTATTCACATGATATATGGCAATGGATGTGAAGAAAATCATTAAAACAGGTTTTGTAACAATGATATACACTTCAATTGGTTGTCATTATTGTTTGTGGTATTTTTTTTGTACAGTGATAATAATGAACGGCTTTTATATAGCGCTTATCAACTCTAAGAATTCTCTAAGCGCTCTACAATTGCAGCATTATTACCCTGGCTTTAGCCCGGCAGCCACTTCATTAGCGCACTTGTCAATTCAAGTTTTCATTTGAACTCTTCCCATTATATCTACCCTGGGTTGTTTGGTAAGTCATACCATAGTTACTATGAGCAGAGGGGTCAAAGGATTTGGACAAAGTATACATCATCATTCAAGCATTCATAATAGCTAGACATACACAAAAGAAAGTACCCTCCTTATTCATTGTGCGATGCCCCTTTATCATGTTTCAGCAGAATAAGATGGGACGAGTTTTCTTTTGTATGTATCAAGTTATTGTGAAGATGGGAATGACGTTTACTTTTTCCAAAAGCCTTGGCTCCTGCTTATGGTCAGTGGTCCTTTAGGAAGGAAAATACACCCCTTCCATACTTATCTTAGTGTTGGAGTAAAAAAAAATGGACAAAAATGTCAAAATTTTGCACTTAAATGCACATAATTTAAAATGGTGATACAGTCAGTCTTACTTGTACAGAGTGTACTAACTTGAGAATATTTGTAATATTATCGTAAACTCACAACCATGTGTGTAAGGTATCGCACACATGTTTGCAAGTTTACACTGCATAACAAACAGATCGACACAAATCAAAACAAACATAAGACTGAAACAATGAGGAAGATCACACTGAATGATGCAATAGCAGAAAATGAAGAAAGTAAATAAAGAGACATGCTGAAATTGCTTATCCGGTAATGGAGAGCTGTGGAGTAAAATGAAGTAAAAAAAAAAAAAGCTTGAACTTTCGATCCTAGCAGAATCTTAATCATTAAATATAAGGAGCGAAATATTCATTCTGGAATAAATAGATTATCAGACGGGCCAAATTTGTGTGAAATTCGAGTAAATTATCACTGTTCCCCCTTGGTCACTTCGAGTGATCACGAGTATCACTATTGAATAGTGTAATACATTAAAGTTTTCTCGGATTTAACTCCAATTTTGCTCGTTTAAGAATTCACTCGTTCCCGAGTAAACATTCATTTTATTATTCTAGAGAGTAGATGAATAGGGTCGACTAAGAATAAATCAAGTCGCTTTTATCGTAGTTCACTATCGGTTGATGTTCGGATATGAACTCGTACGAATTGGGTCATTGCCATCAACGCAAATATTTTGGCATCCCATTTTGAGTTTGGCAGTGCTAATTGGTGGGTAATGTGTTAGCTCTGAGGGGTGTTATACGTCCAATAATCTGATCGTTGACACCTCATCAATCCACAGATCTTTGACCCCCCCCCCCCCCCCCCCCC
>BQKZ01000607.1:141830-152257 GCA_036244855.1 Temnopleurus reevesii | reverse complement strand
GTAACAGTCTTCCTCCTTTGTCTCCAAGCATACCCCACTATGGTGGATCTTGCAATTTGTGCAGGTAAGTGACAAGGATATTGACTGATAATAATTTACGCAAATAAACAGGGTTTCACTGATCAAAGTGGTTACAAACAAATCCTTTCCCTGCACTTTACTGTCCTTTTGGAAATCTGCATTTATAAGAATCTAAGAGTTACCAACCGTTCCATCATATGCATGAGCTAAATTTCAATTTTAATTCAAGGCTTTCATCACAAGGCTTTAATCACAAGTGAATGGCCGAGAGAATGGTTATCATGTTTACTTTCCCTTCTGTTCAGTTGTTGCATCATTCACATTTTAGATTTTACCTCATAAATAATCTGAAAAAGTTGGCATCCCTGGCATCTGTCTTCGCTATACCAAAACAAAAAACTGTAAATTCATGTTTTCTCCATTAAAATGTCAGAGAAAAGGAATATTAAAACATACTTCAACATCAATATAATCAACTATCTTTATATTGGAGAATGTAGCTTGTATAGATTTAAACGTGTTCATTCTCAGTAACAAGGCAAATTAATCTTATTATTCTAGTGGATTTTTACTTCAGGATTTTTCTCTCAAGAAGAAAACATTTGGTTCAGAAGTTGTGATAGCTCTCAGCTTTTTCTTATGCTTATATTAATTTTGTAGTTTGTCTATGCACTAACTTTAAATCTACAGCGTATAATGCTTGAATATCAATGACTTGCTCTATTAAAGATGATAGCCTGGAATTGCTGTGATGATGAGGGTGTCGATAATGATGATATATAGTGGTCTTGATCAGAGCTGCCAACCGAAATCCGTATTTTTCTCCTTTTTTACTTGCTTTTGGAGTACATTATTATTTGGNCGTAACAGTCTTCCTCCTTTGTCTCCAAGCATACCCCACTATGGTGGATCTTGCAATTTGTGCAGGTAAGTGACAAGGATATCGACTAATGATAATTTACCCAAACAAGTTTTCACTGATCAAAGTGGTTACAAACAAATCCTTTCCCTGCACTTTACTGTCCTTTTGGAAATCTGCATTTATAAGAATCTAAGAGTTACCAACCGTTCCATCATATGCATGAGCTAAATTTCAATTTTAATTCAAGGCTTTCATCACAAGGCTTTAATCACAAGTGAATGGCCGAGAGAATGGTTATCATGTTTACTTTCCCTTCTGTTCAGTTGTTGCATCATTCACATTTTAGATTTTACCTCATAAATAATCTGAAAAAGTTGGCATCCCTGGCATCTGTCTTCGCTATACCAAAACAAAAAACTGTAAATTCATGTTTTCTCCATTAAAATGTCAGAGAAAAGGAATATTAAAACATACTTCAACATCAATATAATCAACTATCTTTATATTGGAGAATGTAGCTTGTATAGATTTAAACGTGTTCATTCTCAGTAACAAGGCAAATTAATCTTATTATTCTATTGGAACTTTACTTCAGGATTTTTCTCTCAAGAAGAAAGCATTTGGTTCAGAAGTTGTGATAGCTCTCAGCTTTTTCTTATGCTTATATTTGTAGTTTGTCTATGCACTATTTCTTGAATCTCAATGATTTGCTCTATTAAAGATGATAGTCTGGAATTGATGTGATGATGAGGGTGTTGATAATGACGATATGTAGTGGTCTTGATGATGATGGTGTTCGTGTTGATGACGATGATGATGATGATGATGATGATGATGATGATGATGATGATGATGATGATGATGATGATGATGATGATGATGATCATCATCATCATCATGATAACCTTTATGATGCTGATGATGGTGATGGTGGTGATGATGATGGTGGTGATGATGATGATGATGGTGATGATGATGGTATTGATACAGATGCTGATCAATAATGAGGACTATGAGGTTGATGGCAGTCATTTTGATGATGATGCAATGATGAAGTTGATTATGCTTGTGCCAATAATAGCGACAAAGGGGGTGATCATGATAATGATGTTGTTGATGCTGATGATTTTGATGATGATTTTGGTTATGATGATGATTTCTGGATAAATTTTCTTTATCAATTACTAGCACAATTGTTGAGACGCTGTAACGTATCACAAAAAGCTAATTATGCAGGAGATTTATTCCAGGTATAGCTTTAGCGGTCTTACAAACTGGCCTTACAAGAATCATATTTACATATATGACAAATATGGAAAATGTATAGTAACAAATAAAATAATATTTCCTTATCAGGTACATAGAAGGTCTTGTTAAATGTGTAGGGAGGAATAGGGATAGGAAATGAATAACCAGTCTGAAATGAGCTTTGATTGCCCATATTGTTATAGATATTTTTTTTTTTGGGGGGGGGGGGGGGGATGGCCTCGAGAGGATTTCAATGGTTGCTATAATACTACATTGAGATGGGATAAACAGTTCATGGAACATTTTGCAATGATTGGAGGTTGTGCCCCAACTTTCAGACTTCATCGTATTGGAGGTAGAGGGCGATGTTCAAGATCTAGTCAGAATAACAATTGAACTATTGAAAACTGAATAGAAAAGTTTTGAATGGTATACTTTTTATATATTTTTATATATTTTTTTATATATTATATATATTTTTTTCAATGTCCTGATGTTTCATAGAAATTTACAGGAAAACTGTGTTTAATCATTTTAGTGACCTTTTTTTAATGAAGAAATTTAGCAAAATACATTGAAATTGTAGGAAACATGACTACTGATTGTAGGATTCAATTTAAAAAACGATGATCATAAATTGGTGATTTTTTTTCTGCATGACTTCTTTGTCAAACTTTATGTAAAGTAAATTGTCTGACTTCAACAATGGTATTCCCTACGTGATATTTGTACATTGTGTTTGCGTTCACTAATTTGTGCGATACCACCAATACAGTCTGAAGAGATCTGCGATTGTTGTTTTCACTTATAGACAATTTTACAGTTTTTGTTTACTTACCAAAAGTGTGGCATTTTCTCCCAGTAAATTGAAGTATTGATAATATCCTTCTTTGAGTATGGTAAATTAATACAAGTTTGATCTTTTATCCAATAAATTCCCATGCTCGTTTAGCGTTTGACAAATTCTTGTAATTCGCATGTGCTTTGTGGCTATTCTGTGTCTAGACCTTGATTGCATCTTTTGAAATCTTGAGAACATGTATGTAGACAAAAGTTGTAAAGATATTCAATTTAATGCTTGTGTATTATTAAATGATTTCTTTGTTTGTATAATATTAGTCAAATAATCCTTTTTTGAAAAATAATTATGTAATTTTAGTCTTATTTTTTCTAGCATGCCAAAATATTTGAATAGGGTCTGATTCCCCAAGCTAGTCATAAAGAATCCGTCATTGAAATGTTCTAATATAAAAAGTACCAATATCTTGGCTTCAAACGGGATTCTCCATTCATTTAACGTGCAACGCGACAAGCCCGGACACGTTTTTGGTAGGACCTTTGTGTGATACACTTACATGCGTTGATCGCTATTGAGGAACGTTGGATTAGGTGTAAAAAGATTATATGGGTTAAAATCAAACACATCATGTGCAGGTGATACAGTTTCATTTTCTGGTCAGGCGTTTTGAATGTTCAGTCTCTTCAGAATGTATATTGGAGACTTTTCCTATGTCTGAGGAACTGGAAAGGATAAATGTGAGTGCTGTATGTTAGTGTTAAATTTTTATGAGGGTGTATAATAATTTATATTGGCCGCTTGACTTTATTTATTTTTTTTTTTTTCACTGGTTCATGAGTGTGGTGATTCTTATTAAGGTGGCCTGAATGATCTGTCAATATTCAAATTAATTGATTCCATTTCAAATAATTGGAAAAATATTTATCATTAACTTGAATCAATGAATGCAATGACCCTCGTTCATATGAAATATTAAACATAAATGTTTCATATTTTTTGCAGAGGTATACTTATAACTGAGCACTAATGATCGACCAAATTCTGATTTATTGCCATTTCATTTTGCTTCACAAATTCTTCATGTATAACATTTAAATCAAAAGCCATCTTGAGATCAATGATTATTGCAATATATTTTAATATTATGAACTATTATGTAATATGTGACTAATATTATTGCAATCATCAGATGTCACTTGAACCTTTTCCATTAATTCATTCTCATCTTCACCCATCATACAGCACAATGCCTTCACACGTTCACGGAAGACAACCTGCTTGCGTCCCAGGAGCTCTGCAAACCAGATCGACTTGCCGTCTTAGAGAGCGCCCTCTTGTGCGAGAACACGTCAATGAAATTGATGCAGCTGCAAACCCTAACTGCCGGTAAGTTGGATTTTAAAATAATTATAGTTACAACATTCATAATGCAATTCATACTGGGGTTTCTTAGCACCTTGCTATTGGTGAATAAACTAACTAAATAAAAAACGTCAAATCACATTTAATTGATGATTATTTGAAATGCTAATATAGGCGATAATGTCATGGAAATAAGAACAACGAAATAGGATTTTCCGAGCTCACCGACAATTGAGTCTTTCAAAATTCACATCTTTTTAATGGATAATAAGATCTGTTCAGATTTTCACTTTTTGATCATCTCATTTTTCTTCATCCTCTAGCAACATTATAATTCCAGAGGTCGGTTTCCCTTTAATTATGCACTTGAAATATTCAGTTTTTCTATTCTTTTTCAGAACTTGAATGTTTTTATTTTTGTTTAGTCTATATGTATGTTGAAAAGGATGACTTTTTACATTACATAACATATTAGAGAATCCAAAGGTATAGAAATCTGCATCTTTTCACAAAATTGAGACAGTACAGTTGTGACTTCTTAATTCAACTGAGTCTGACTGACTGCCATAGAAAAATAAAAGAAGAAGAAATTGGGTTACCGGGTAATGAATTTACACATATATCAAGTAATTAAATAAGATTTTATTCACTCCAGGAATCTTGTTCAACATCCGAGGCTGCCTCCCATCAACCAGTAGAGGGCAGAGTTTCCAAGCCTTGGTGAAAGTGCTCGCTGCCACGCTCCAACCCGATAATTGCTCAGCCATCTCGTCGCTTGTCCCTGGCATTCAAACAAATGGAAATGTATGTACTTAAAAAAACTTTTCGAGATGTCTAAATCTACTGGGGTCTACACATAGAGCTCATTTTTGGTATTTCATTTTCAGGATATTTGTTTCTTTGTCACTCCAAGACTCTACACTTTAACCAATTCTCCCCTGATTGCAGGGAATAATTTTACTTTTCACATTTGTTTAGCAGTGTTTAACACTGTGGAATAACACTCTAGTGTGCAGTTTTATGTGGAATAGTTGCTAAACGAAACATCTTTTGTATAGCAATCCTGCTGATATGCGTAGCAAATTGTGATACGATACCAGAAAAATTATTCCCGGATTGAACATCTAAGTTAAATGATCTCAGCACAACATAAAATTGTCTCAAAATTCTGGGTTTCATCCTGAATTTAACCTTCCTGACAAAATGATTGGTGACCGGATTTTAGACACTCAGAAGTTTGTATCATAGGTAAAGATTTTTAGGTAATTTTGTGTTCAGATTAAATGGCACAATTTCTATTACATTATAAGTTAATGTAACAAAACTCGCAGCAGATTTGTAAAGATAAAAATAGAGGGAAAAAAGCTTAAAATTCCAAGAAAGGAGGCGTCAATTCATGATACAATTTAATCTATGAATCACTTACCTGTGAGTAAAAAAATTTAGTACCAGTCGTATGGTCAAGCTAATTTCAGCCATTTTGTTTATTGAAATTATATGTTTTGGGTCTTGTTTCTATAATCAGGTACAGAATGGAGAAGTGGACAAGCAAGAAGAAGAAGATGAGGCACATAAAACAGTAAGAAACATTTGCTCTTCTTATTTTGTTCATCAATAGGCTGGTTTACCAATAGATTAAACTGATAAATCAGTTTTGGGAGGATGACGCTTCAGATATTTAACTAGTTTGCAAGCTGCAGTAAAATTATTACCATAATGCAGTTTCTCAATAAATTACAGCATGTTCATAGTTTGTTTGAATGAAATCGACCTACAAATGGCTTAATTATCGCAAAATAAAAAAATGACGATGCTGTCGCTCTCCCCAACACAACATGCTTCACGTACAAAATGAATGCAAACTCACACGCCGAATACAATACTACCGGTTGCACAAGCCATTCTCTGCCGCTCGGGCCCCCTGCGATTCATTCAGCGCGCCATAAGCTAACGACTGATTGACATTCTCAAGGTAAAATATGCCATAATAGGTGCAAAAATCTTCTCCTAATTTCGGACAAAGTTATATTTAGGCATGTAAAGCAATTTGGGAATACATCAGCTCGTTTCGCATCAATTTCTGCATCCCGACCATCACGAACCTATACCTTTAAAAATTATGGATGTTTATTATAAACCAACGTAGTTATGAGGTATATCTTAGGCGGTTAATAATGATTGATCCACAATACTTGGAATTCAGTTTGCATGCATTGGTTATTGCTATGTCTGGCAAGTCTCAGACAAGTTTGGGGGTTGTCAAGAGCAACCTTTGTGTATCAAGAGGGCATGAAATAATATAGTAAACCTACATGTACCCATTTATTAGAAATGAATGATGAATCGTGGCAAAAATTATATTAAATAATTGTATTAATAATTTTAGCCTTATTCTTTCTGCGTTTGACGAGATGTATTGTGATATTATTGTAATTACATGTAGTCATATTGATGGAAAACATTTCTTCTGAACAAGTATAAATTTGCAAACTTAAAGAATGTTGCCCAGATCTATTTAGGATAAATTCCTTGAGTCGCACAAGACGCAGTAGTAGAAGATCATTTTCAATAGTAAATGAAATAAACATCTAGCCTACAGACTAACATAATGTGTGTCTGAATATTCACTAGTTCTTGATATTTAGAAATTTAATGCAATATATTTTATATGTTCTCTAACCCTAGACTTCATTATTTATAATATGCAAAATATATATAAGTTTAAAGTTTGAGTTTGAAATGTTCTGTATCCATGATCAATTAGAAAGGAAAATTATATGCTATTTAAAATATCTATGTTGAGGAATTTTGTTTTTATTTTTCAGTTGCCATGGAAACTAGAGAATAACCTGTCAGAAGCAGAAGCCCTTCTCCAAGCTCAGCAAGTGGCATTAGAAATCATCTCCAATATGTGCTGTCCAGAAGGTAGGCAAATAATCTCTTCAATCATGGAACATGAAAGCTTGTAACAGTGTCCATATTCAAAATGGTCAAAGGATTGCCTTTGAGCCAAATGTTGTGTATTAGGATGACTTACGATTAGGTGCAATTTTATGTATCCTCTTTGCAAAGGTTGATAGCCCAAAAGCTATCACAAGGATTGTCCGACGTAGCAACAAGTGCTAGAATAAGAACTAGCAGAATGTTTTGCTTGTTTTGTGTTTGATGCTTGTAAAATGTTAACAGTCCCTTAAGATGATGTAGTGATAATTTGGAAGATATGGAGTCTAGTACTATGAATAGTAGTGCAGTGTAGTGCTGGTGGTCAGAATATATATTTGAACAGAGAATAGATGCAAATATTTAGAAATCCTCAAAATTTACATCATAAGAATGGAAGAATTATGTGATATTCTTTATTATTATTATTATTATTATTATTATTATTCATTCTGCAAATTCAAAATAAAACAATTACAGTAGAAGTAAAAGATACAACATTAAATGAACCATTTAATTGAAAAATTATGATTTATTAGCCTTTGAATTAGAGGAGGCAAACAATATCTCCAATACCCACCAAACCTGGGTAGCACCCAAAGGCTCAGAGTGCCAAGTCACCTCTAACAGTCCCATGTGTTGATTTCTGTGTCTCTAGATGATGATGATGACTGGGAGGACATGGAGTCTAGTAGTACGAGTAGTAGCAGCAGTGATGATGCTCAGGATGATGATCGAATAGCGGATGCACAACCGTCACCCGTCATGGTAGATTATTATTGACTCTAAGTTTAGATGTGACCTAACACCTCAAAAAAAAAAAAACAAGGTCACCAAATTTCAATCTTGGATTTACTGCCTTCTGAACGTAATATTTGATTCAATGTTTGTTATGATTAATATAAAGATTGTGTTGAACAATGAACTCGAGTTGTCAATGACAATATGAATTGTGTCCCTTCCCCCTTTTTGAATAAGCTTCTGGTTTGCATCACGAACCATTTGTGAGATGACTGTTCACACATTAATAGACAACTTTCATATTTCAATAAAATGTTGCATATATTTTGTCAAGTGTTTGCTGAAAATGTTTTGGCTTACCGGAAAACAATTGAATTTTAATAAAAGGAGAGAACATAACATGCTTGTTGTTCGGTGAGAGAAGCTATTAGAGTTTGTTTTACCTAGCAACCCTGCTAAATACATATTTCATTTTCGGCCAAACATGAAGAAAAGCGGTGTATTCAATTTATACATTTGACTGAAGCCAATAAATAGAATAATATTGAATTTATAATTTTCAGAGGCTCATATTGTTATTTGTAGTTGTAATTTACTTTTTGTTAATTCTGCATTTCAGTTGAAGTTTTGGTTTCAAAGAAAATATAATTTTGTATGTTTTAAGAATAATTGTGTAAACTTCATCCTATCGACTGTTTTTTGTTCTCCTTTCTATCGCAGTCTCCTTTGTGTCTGTCAGCTGAAATCCACAGTGCATTAGCAGACCAGAGTATACCCAGTACGGTAGGTTATCAGCATCCCTGTCGTCAATAGAACCTGTATCAAATCCATCATTTTTATGATCTTAGAAATAATTTTAATTTGAACTACGCTATTCAAAATATGAAAGGAGGCACTTTCTTATTGTATTATGTTTAAATTCTCCTATCAAAATAATTTTCTTTTTTTGTGAAAATATTGTTAATCTGTTAATTGCCAACTTTCTTTCTTTAAACTTTGTTTGCCTGAACTTCATATCATCTCTGATTTTATTGTAATTAATTTGATTTGAATTGTTGTTTCTTTGTTGATATCTAGATCTTAGAAAAGATTAACTTCCCTGATAGGACATTGCTTCAAAAGCTGATATCTCATAAGGAAGGAAAACCATTATTCAAAGGGTAGGTATTGAATCCATTGATCATATATAAGTCCTGATTTTCATTTCTAGAGTAATGGGCTTGTTAAGAAGGAGGGGTGATCTTATGTTCTAGATCAAAATAAGAACTTTTGTTTTTTTTTTGTACTGAGATAATTTTAAATCGGGATCAGGTTTTTTTCACTGTGATCAGAAGTTACAAAGGCTTTTTGACAAAATAAGCGACTTAATTCAAGCATTCACAATAGCTAGATACATTACACACAATTTCATGAGTTTCCAATTCTCATTTAAATAATGTACCCAAATTGTGTAATTTTTACACCTCTGAATTCTGAGGGCTGATTCAGCCATTCCCCAAGATGTTGTCTGTTGGGTGACGAAAAATCTTAAATATGCAATTGAATATTTTGGTCAGCAAACCATGCACTTAGTCTAGGTGGCATCAATTACCATTATAAATTGTGGGGGATGTTGCTAGACAGTTGCAATCAATTGCAAATCAACTGCAAATAATGAAAGATGCAGTCTACACTTCTGCAATTTAAAAAAATTTGGATTCATTGAAACTTTCTAGCAACTTCCCCAGAGAATAAATACAAAGGCAGATGAAATGAATGTTTACAATATTTGTCACAGATCTTAAGATTGTATGGAAAAAACATCAAATCAAATTCTTACACCTCTTCTTTCATCTAATATTCAAGGTTACTTAGAGTACAGAGCAGAGCCCTGCTGTGTCTACACAATATGGTAGCAGTCATGGAACTGGACTCGTTAGGGGGCCAAGGAGCTCTTATCTTACTTCTTGACAAGCTACTGGCGCTGGCTATGACCGAACCAGGTATTACAGCAGTGTAGGAATTAATTAATATTTGAAGGGGCCACTTTTTGTTTTGCATTTCGGCTACCGCTAAATTTGGAGGCTATTGCTCATTAAAGGGCTACCTTTTATTGTACGGAAGAGCATTTTAAAGAAGTGTGGTCAAATCTTAGTACACCTACCCATGGGATGCATTGCATAAATATTTCTGAAATGGCATAAGTAAAAGATTGTTCATATTGTGCATCCCATATTGAATTGCAAATGTTTGACACTTTATAAATTGTCTGGTTTTACCAAGGGGCCATTTCAAGAGAAAGGAAAGCTCAAAGGGCCATCAAGTGCATTTTTTTTCCCCTGTTGAAGGAATTTTATTGGGGCTATTCAGAACAAAAAAGTTGCCCAAAGCATTAGGTTTTGAGAATTTTTAGGGGCAAATTCGGCTCTCGTGCATCTTCTTCATAATGATTTTGAAGCCTACTTCCAAGAGGAG
>BQKZ01000607.1:95581-133181 GCA_036244855.1 Temnopleurus reevesii | reverse complement strand
GGCGGCGCGATCACAAAATTTGTGGAGGGGGGGGTCAAATTGACCCCCCCCCAGTTGGAATAGGGTTAACTCAATTGAGGACATTTTATTTTGTCATGTGCATCAGGGGGACATTTCCTCTACTCCTTCAGCACACCATCCACTATGACAGAAGTGTGTATTTTGAAAGAAGTGTGTATTTTTTGTTGCCTTGATTGCATGAAGATTCACTAGTCTTTGAAATCCGACACCTTCTTTTGTCAATGAACGGTGTTCATCCTGGGTGCAAGAGGAAAGTGACTGATAAGATGCACAATGATTTTTTGTGTGTCTTGTAATTGACGAGTGTAGTCAAGAAAGTTCCTTTGTGTTGTATCAGTCCCATATTTGCACTTTTAGAAAAGGGCAATTTTTTTAAAATTCAACTCTTAAATAGGTGTTGCAATTACTGAATGGAGGTGATTATGGACTCTTAACGAAAGAAAGCACTCTACGACTTTATTTCCTGTTTATTAACACACAAGTGCAACTCAAACAGAGGTCTGTAATTGCATGAAATGTAAATGTGTTACTGAGTAATGGCTTCTATGACTGCACTCTTCAATCGCAAACGTCCACTGAAACCTATCTCTCCCTTGTAAAATTATATATTTATTTCTGATCATGCATGCAATGAATATTGTAACAAGCTAGGTCATTTCTTATTGGATGTTGTTAAAGAGTTTCAAATAAAATTGAAATGCATTCTTTCATCCTCAAATGGTTTGCTCTCATAACAAGACCAACATGAAACAAGGATTCTGATTGGAGTGTGCCAATCAACGGCAACTTGCACTTGAACGCAACTTTCTAGCAACACCTCACTTGAATGGTTGAATAGGGATGTTTAGCATGTCCACTATCTTTTGCATATTCAAAGAATGCTTTTAGAATGGCTTTTTAGAAAGATAATTGGTGGAAAAATGGCAAGTAGTTTGTTTCTGTGGCTCTTCACAGGCCCTGTATGACTTTCTTGAGTATTCATAAGCTTAGAGCGAGAATGTCTGGAGGCTTCCAGTGTTTCATAAAGCTGCTTGTAGAGGTATGCTCAAATCTACGTATGAATGGTGACCCTTTTTCTAGCACCACCTCAGTAGCATAGGTGTTGTCGAGTTATAGAAAGGGTCACCAGTCATGACCACAGGTGAACAGTTTTATGAGACACTATCCTGCTGGCCCGAATGTTTTCATGGGAAAAATGGTGAGAATAAATAACATTTTCTTTGAGCCTTTTATCCAAGAGGTAAATGTTGATTTTATGTAATGTTTCTCAATATTTCACAAGGTTAATATCTAAGCCCTACGGTTATGAATGTAAATATTAAAGAAAATCTAAATAAAAACTACATAAAACATTGTATGTGAGATGTCATTTTCTAATTTATTCAGATGTGTTTTTGTACAAAATGTTTGAAAATAAAGATGCACTTACAGTACATTTACATTCTCAGTCAACCTAGCACAATGGAACAATTACTTTTGGCTACCATCAGATTAAAAAAAAGAAAGAATGATATATTAGGTGTGCATTCCAATACAAATTACATTAATAATTACCGGTATATGAAAAACTATTCTTGTGTTTCTAATGATCACAAACCTTCATTAAATGAAATAATTCTACAAATTTACAAGCATTTTCCAAACAGTGATACTTTTTATAAGTAAACTGTTTCCTCATTATATACAAAAGAAAACTAAGAATTGCACCTATTTTTTGAAAGCCAGGCTGAATTAATCTATTATTCTAAATAACATTAGAAAATCATCGCAAATGGGTAAAATGGATAATGCCATGAAAAGCATTGTGCTATGAAAAACATCTTGCTTGTCTTGACTACCATACACTGTAATGTATTTGTTACCTACATTTACATTACAAGTATTTTAGAAGCACAAGTGACAAAAGATAAGCCACTCTAACAGATGCAAACCATTACTGAATATGCATGAGGCCAATATTCAAATGTGAATAAAAGCTGGACAAAAGTGACAGCCAACATGAAAACAATATCCATCTTTCACCCATACACTAGTGTTGAAGGCCTTGCATTTTATTTAGATTACACTTCATGTATATTTCAAAATTGTTGGCATCTCTGCTATGGCAGAACAGATCTCAATTTTTTTTTTTCAAGCCCTGATATCATGGGCTTCCTGATCAAAATTAATTCAAACTATCTGAGGGACCTTGTTATGCACCAAACTTGATTACAAGCACTCTTAATATTTTTGCAATGTTCGGTGTGCAACCTACCTTAATAACTCACGCACAGAAAAATGATGAGCAAAGATTTTCATTTGGGAAAAAAAGAGAATTTACAATCAGAGATAACATTCATACATAATTCATAAGTAAGCTGTCTTTTTACTAGTACTGATCATGGGGCAGTATCTTTACAAGATTTTACTATGATTCCTGGGTACAGGCCTTTTGTGCACATGTATGTTCTTAATCTGCTGAACAACTATGGTTAATACTCTTAAATATCAAATCATAATACTACAATACACCCAATCCGCTCAGCAGTTTGCTCTTACAAATTAAATGTCCAGGTAATCCTGATCTAAAAAAGTCTTGCTGGTAGTAACTCTAAATTGTTTGTTAAAATAGAAACATGAAAGTATGGGGGGCCGGTAAACAATTTATTACATGGTCACAAGTGCCTCATAACAAGAGTTCTTTGCATATTTTTGCTTGACAATTTTATCTAAAACATCAAAGTTCTTGATGTAATTTACAGGCATTTTTTTTTCATACCCGTGGAAGTGAGGTGTCACTACAATACCGGAAGCTCGTTGCAGTACAATTTAAGTTATGCAGGGAGTGATCTTCTGCAAGGACTTTTGGAATGCCCCAAAATGTTTCATTGTCCTACCAGCATTTATTGGTACTTCAGCCTGGACATCCTTATACACCGTGACTTCTCAATGCCCTGATCAATGCCGGAACTATACAGTCCAACCTCGTTATAAAGAGCACTGATATAACAAGATCTCGTTATAACAAGGTAGTTTTCCTTGATCCATCTCTTTGAATTTTATTGTATTTTGGCTCTGCTATAACAGGGTTTCGATAAGCAGAGATGAGTTCTCTGGTCCCAAGGACCTTGTTATAATGAGGTTTGACTGTACTTTATTAGTAGGAAGCCTTTAGTTGTGCAGCTGCAGGTTGGTCTATAAACCAATGTACTGTTCCTTTTGATAGCTTGACACGTGATGCAGGAAGGGGAGGGTTTTCACTGCCTTCTAGAACCCGCTGGAATTTAGAAACAAAAAAAAGAAGAAAGCGTTACGAGTTAATCAGTGAATATTTTCGCTGGGATGCTCAAAATATGTCAAATATCTTGACACTTGATGTAGGAAGGGGAGGGTTTTCACTGCCTTCTAGAACTCGCTGGAATTCAGACACAAAAACAATAGAAAGTGTTAAAAGTCAATTTGTGAATGTTTTTACTTGGATGCTCAAAATATGTAAAATATCTTGACACTTGATGCAGGAAGGGGAGGGTTTTCACTGCTTTCTAGAACTCGCTGGAATTCAGAAAAAAAAAAAAAAAGAAGACAGCTTTACGAGTTAATCAGTGAATATTTTCGCTGGGATGCTCAAAATATGTCAAATATCTTGACACATGATGCAGGAAGGGGAGGGTTTTCACTGCCTTCTAGAACTCGCTGGAATTCGGACACAAAATCAAAAAGAATTTGTTACTAATCAATCACCTTTTTTAAAGTGTTGATGCTACATGAAGGTCACTTTCTTATGGTAACTTTGATTCACATGCATTACTTTAGCAGAGGTTCCACATGATGAAGTGCATATAAACATCATTGGTCACGTTCGTGGAACCAGATTGTTGTGCCCAAATTTTTTGTTGGAAACACAAAAGCACCATGTGTTTTCATGTACACAATCTTTACCTCGGGTGTTGCAGCTTTGCTGGCCCCACTAGATTGCTTGCTGCATTTAGGATGAGTATTCTAAGTAAGTCTTTTACCTTGGAACGTATTAAAATACAGTCAACCTCACCTAAGTTGATCTTGCACAGGTTGAATGATCAAAATAATCAAAGTTGAAGAGGAAGTCAAGGGACTGTTCAAGTTGTCTTCTCTTTATAAATTAATTAAGTGACTTCTATCAGTCTCAACAAATTTGACGTAAGTAGGCCCAAGGGTGACAGTAATTTTGAATGAAAACAAAACAAAGTGTGGTGTTTAAAAAATGTGGCCCTCAATGGGACACAAAACACCCCTCATAGGTTGAATTTCTTGAAATCAAAGCTATTTCTTCAGTCCAGATAGACTTAACTTGGACAAAGCTGACTGTAATTTTGAATTAAGATAATACCTCCCCCCCCCCAAAATAAAAAATAATCAAGCCGACCATGATGCTTTTAAAACAATGGCACTCATTGAGCAACCAAACAATATCTTTTGGTTGGCCTTACCTCGAGCATTGCAGCTTTACCAGCTCCGCAGGATGCATACATGGCGCTCCTTGCAGCATTGAGAACAGGGAACGTGAAGGTGACACGGCAAGGTGGGGGCTTGGGGGAGTCTGAGATCGGGGCTACCACTAATGATGTCTCCTGTCATAGAAAGGTGGTATATGATAAGTGTAAAGCAAACAATATATTCTTCAAAACAAAACATTATTATTATCATTGTTATGAGCTGCTGTATGTCTCTTTGTGAGTTGAGAAAAACTTACGTCATAATAATGATAGTACATGTAAATAATATTTGTCTTTTTTTATCCAGGGTGACCACTAGAGTTTCAAGAATCTGTATAACCAATGGGCCCTGCAATAACAGAGTTATCATTATTACCCCAGTTTATAAATGGACTCAGATATGTTCAAATACAAAATATGCACATTTTTCACTCCCAAGTGAGTATTGCAGCAAGGTGCACATGAGCTAAATTGACAACAATGGTCACTTCTAACTGGATCCCCACTTACACCTGGGTCAAGTTCAGTACATTGTGAATAAATTTCTTGCTGAAAGTAATTGATGCACTGGTGTCTGTGAACTGCAACTCTCTGGTTGAAAGGCGAGAGTCAGAACTACTACACTACCATGCCTCCAAGTAAGGAAATCGATTTTGAGCTTAAAGTGGCGAGGTGAGGTTTGAGCAAAATAAGGAACTTTGGGATGGAAGCTACAGACTGCTTTGTTTCTGTTCGTTGTTCCAGGGAAAATGCAATGCAATGACTACAGTGGAAACTCAGTATAACAAGGAGCTTGGGATAAAAAATAATCTCTTTATAGCAGAGTTTAAAAAAAAGTTATTAAGAGCTGGGACCAGATTTGTTACCTCTTTATATCAGATATTTTGTTATATCAGATCTCTTTGTAATGAGTTTTCACTGTATAAACAGACATTATTTAGTATTACCTGAAGTAGTGGATGTCCTGGGAAGAGCGAGCATGTGTGTCCGTCGGGTCCCATGCCTAACACAAGGAGATCAAAGACTGGCCACGTGCCCCCTTCCGCTGCTGGAACCTTCTTCACTATCTCTGCATAGTCCTTGGCTGTGTCCTCAACTGGAAACTCAGGTTTGATACCGTACAGCTGGCTCTCTGGAAGACTTGTCCAATTTGCCTTTATTGGGATTTTAATAAATTTATTAAGTTAAAGGGATTGAATAACATTTTTTTCATTAAAATAAATTCTCAACTGCCAGATGCTTAATGCTACCTTCTCATAATGGGATATATTATAAACCAAGCGACGAAATTATTGGTCTTCAAATTCAGAGTTTAGTGTTTCAAATTCCAAAAGGGTTAAAAATAAATCTTTTTTTTGGTATTTGTATTTTCATCAATCTAAATGTTATAACACAGGTCAGACAGCTTGATTTGATAATTTTTCAAATAACAAAATTATAATGTGTGACAATGTCTTTAAAGGGGAATTGCACCCAGACAATAATGAATAGCCAGTAAATGAAGACAAATCAGATGTACAAACTGTGAAAATTTGAGCAAAATCGGGTAATCCGTTCAAAAGTTATGAATGTTCAAAGTTATCATTTCCACCTGTGCTGGGCATCCTTGAATTGGCAATGTATAGCCAATTAGCATAATCTGTGATGTCATACATGGAGAACTCCTCATTCACTTTGTATATAAATTTATTGAAAATAGATTAATATCACATTTCAAATGAGGAATCAACTCCGTTCTTTCTAGAATGCTTGCAGAATTGATGTGGCTATAATATATCTAACTGAAAAAACATAAAATTTTGTTACTTTGTTGGAAAAAGAGAAAAATGTGAAATTTTGTGTACAAAGTGAATGGAGAGTTCTCCATGTTGGCAGCCATTTTGTGCCTGAACGTTTGCCAATTTGAGGAGCCCATGAAGGGTGTAAATCAAAACTTTGAAAATTCATAACTTTTGAATGGATTATCCGATTTTACTCAAATTTTCAGTTTGTTCATCTTATTTTTCTTCATTCTATGATAGCAATTTAATGTCTGAGCGTAGTTCCCCTTTAATTGGGATTTTAAATTCCTGTAGATTATAATTGATCTAGTTACATGTACCTCTGCTCAACTCAAATCTCTTGGGACCTAAACAAAAAAATGTTTGAATTCAGCAATAAATTTGACTCGCAGTGCAGGTCAAAATATCTTACTAACCTGTTATCATCATATTAACAGTGAGATGACAGTAGTGTCACCAGTCATTGGGCTATTTTTATTCTGTTTTGTTTTCATTTCAATGATAACAGCTAACCAAACTTTCTGACTTGTATAGTGAACAACTTTTAAGTCAAGAGGTTGGACATGTTTTGCATGATCTGTTGCACAAAATTACACTGACTTGAGAGATTATTTGACTTTGATACATTTGACTAAAAAGTGAAAAGTGCAGTTGACTGTATAATAATAAAAAATGCCAATCTTAAACTTTAAAAGGGAAACAACAGGGGTCTAAAAAAATGCCAAAATGAGCCCTGTTATTGCTCTTTTTCATGCTCAAAGAACATTCAATTTTCATGATCATCAGAAGTAATTTCACATAGCCTGACATAAGTAATATGTATTTGGGAACAGAGTTCAATACAAGATTATACTAAAATGTGAGAACTATAGTGTGATTGTAGTCAGTTGAAGCATATAGATACAAATGGTTAAAGTAATCAGTAAAGATAGGATGGAAGAATTTGTGTATGCTGCCCCATGTCCATGTGCATCTGCCACGCCCACAACCACGCCCACCTCTCCTCAAAGATTTAACCTTGTCCTAGTCCTTGTGTATAGTTGCATATTACATTAGGCTATAACATGGCAATACAAAGAATCCAAGTCTAATCATCGAAATTAAACTTGATCATTGGCAAGTTTACAATGCTATATTACCTTATAGAGCTTGTATGTGCTGTCGTCATGGTCGAAAGGAACATGGCGTTCATCGCAGAAATAAACGTGCCATTTGTCCCACTGCAAGTCAGTGATTTTAGGCAGTCCCTCGCCCAGAAACTTGGCCACACTGCCGCCCGAGACACCCAGGTAGAAGACACCTCGAGATGCGATGGCACTGCGGCTGCTTTCTGCTACGAACGAACATACCGCGTCGGGAATCTCTTCTGTGGGTAAAATATGAACTTTCCTGGATGCCATTTTAGTTTTCACGGTAGTGGTATCTTATATCTTACGGGTAAATAATGTGAATTTTGTGAAAAATACAAGGGAACTGTAGAATAATGGACCTCCTTGAGATTTGAGATTGGTGCCTGGCAGATTTGGTTTATCTTTCCGGGTAAGTTTACTCTTTTCATAGGGGTAAAAAGTCGGTAGGCACTTGAGGGACGAGAACTTGATTGATATTTTGCCGTTTTATTTTCAGACCCGAAATTCAAGTTGTATTAAAATATTATTTTGTGAATTATTTTTTTTCAAATTAATATATTGATTAATGTATTAAAAATGATCTTAGCAATAAAAAAAAAAAAACATTTTCATGTGAATAATTGAAGCCGACTTCTCTTCATTACTATTTATGACTGACTTGATCATTTTGATTCCCTTTCTTCCTTTTTACATCAAGGTTTTGAAAAGCAGACTGTGTAAATCTACGAAGCTGCCATAACAACATTATGCTAAGGCGAAGAAATTAATCCGCGGTATTTTGTATTCCATAAAAAAGTAACATTATAACACCATTCTTCTCCAAATTGAAAATTCATGAAAAAAACTGATCATCAATTGTTTAAAACTTAATAAAGGTTCAACTACCGTACCCCTAGATTTGTTTCATGAAATTTGTTAGATTAATTGATGCGTACCGTACTCACCCAATTAAGACTGTGAACAGTAATCCGGTCGAAGTGAAGTCAGTCAAGGGGCCTGTAACATAAAGGAGATACGATTAATCTTGCAATTAATTGCATCTTCTTGTACACATTTTGCCATAGACTTACGATAAATATTTATTGCAAGTTTAATTGCATCTTTTGAGTTACAGGCCCAAGATCAATTCAAGATGTTCAAACCAAGCAAATAAATGTCGGATTCACGATGGATTCACGTCGGATTCACGATGTCGGATTCACGACAGGCGCAAATATTCATACATGAATGAAGCGCCGTTAAATCCAAAAACAACAACAACAACGGATTTACGTTATTAGAATGACGGAGAACAGACCGAACATTTATTGATGCCATGTCTTGCAGGTGAATATACATATGTTGTATTATTTTTGCAAATTGTAGTGGTATTACTCAATATACAAATATACGGAATCACAAATTTCTCTTGACTGCCATTACAGTTGCCAGTGTGTGCAGTGGTATTGCAGTGCCAGTCAGGGCGGCCGGAGCTGTGGGGCAGTGCCGTGCCAGTAGGCCCAACAGGCCTGAGGCCAGTGGTCGCAATTTTGACAGACTTTAGTTGAGTGTGAGACTGAGCCCCTGAAAGGCCTGATTCTGAGGGGCAAGTTGTTCTCAATTTTGACAGACCGAAGTGTGAGACAGTACTGCCTTGTATAGTACAAATATTTTCTACATTAAAAGACTGTTGCATTTAAATAAATGTAAGTCAGAAAATATCGCAACTCCATTTTCAACTAATCAGGAGTGCGTAGTATAGGATTATCGCATGACACGGAGTTGTATAGCGAATGTGCACTGCATCGAGGTTTCTTCTGAGCATGCGCACTGCGCACGAGCCGGAGGCGAGTGTGCAATGTGATGCGATAAGAAGAAACCGAGATAGCAGTGCACATTAGCTATACAACGACGGGAAAGTGCGATAATCCTTTTATAAGATGGCTACTCAGAGTGAAAAAAATAATTGGAATGATATAAAACTGATATTCGATACAAGGAGTTAAAAATGAGTGAAAACCGAGAAGTTTTGTGTCGCAATTGCGGGCCAACTGCCGCTGTGTGACTCGGTGATTGAGCTGAGCTGCGTGGAGCCGATCTGCTGAGTGTGCGAGACAGCAAGCTGATGTTGTTGTGATGAAAATGAAAGTAGTGGCAGACCAGTGCGATAAAAAGAACGTGAAATTACATTTTCATTAATTTTTTTTAGTTTAACTGATATTCCAATGGAATATTTTGATTAAATACCTGTATTTAGGTGCAAGTTTTCTCGAACCACTGAGTGCATGCGTGCCACGGGTTCAATAGTCAACTTTTTTTCCACAGAAATGAACGGGTGTTCCGCGATGCACATTTTCATTGAATGGTCACGTGGTTCGATTAGACCAATCAGCTGACTGAAACTGTCTAAGCCATCTTATAATCGAGTCTTTAGCTAATTTAGGACTTGTGTTTAATTTTCTGAGTTGCGTTTAAATGCAACTTTTTATGCAATAGGGCCCAGATGTTGATGTACATGCTTTGGACTAGTTTTGGGCAGTTGTTTAAGTTTACATTTGGACATTTGATCTGTTGTGTGTTTTTTTTTTACATCAGGACAAATGACTGAAGGTAAAAGAAACAATGATCAACTTTAAAGAGAGTCTTAAGCCTTCAGATTAATGTGGACTGTTACTGTAGTGTACTGAACAGGAAGAAGAAGAAATAGGACTGAACTCTGAACTTGAACTAAAGTAAAGTGAAGAGAATTGACTGTTACTTATCAGAGAGTGTTGTCTAAAATTTGCTAATTGATACACAAATTTTTATTCGCACACAGTCGGCGCTCTTTACGAGGTGCACATAAAGCAAGGATTTTTTTTATTGGTGCGTGCCAAACAACTGCCACTGTCGGTTGATAAGTACAGCTAGATCTAACTGTTTCATTTATGATATCTGTGTTTGAGTCAGTGAGGGACTGGACAGGAGACTGGAATGGGCAAGATTAAATGTTTCAGTTTGACCAAATTAAAATTGTAATCACCCACAGGGAGCCATATAACGTTTGATCCAAATTTTACAAACAAGTTGAAACTTGGATCAAATTGCATTACATTGGAATGACCAATATCTATTAGTTGAAAGTTGAATTGTAGCTACCAGTGGCATGGGGTTCATTTTTGGATGATAACCCCTATCTCTCAGGAGCACTCCCATTAAAATGGCTGAAAGTTTGATGACAGTATGTAATGGCAAGTGGGCCTAGAGCTACATGTACGAGCATGTCTGTGTTTATGTGGAATATGTATGATCTTTCATCAAAATCTAGATTTCAAATTCTTGCATCGTGTAAACTGGGTTTCCAAAGTTAGAATTAAGAAATCATATATGAATTTGGTTGCACCATCGTAAATAGAGACTTTTGATAAAAAACGCTCCATCAGTTTTTAGGAGTTTTTGAACATTTTCTGATATTGAACTTTCTCTCTATACACTGATGGAAATAAACCTATTCAGGGAGCTACAAACCCACTTGCCGGCATGTCTGGGGCAACAATATTAAGCTGTCGGGCAAGTAAATAAAATTGTCACTTGCCCGATAAATGCAATTTAAAAACTTGGATCCCTGACTGGGCAACTGGTGAACGAAATTCTTGTAGCACCCTGCCATTCAGTGCATGCTAGGAAACCTTGGAACCTTTGTGTATTAGATCTAATTTTACTCTTTTGGGGGATTTAAACATTTGATTTGATTGCATTATTTATTTTCTACAGGAAAGGAGCACTATAAATGATGAAATCCAAGGGCACAAAATCAGCTAAAGCAGCTGCTGATGGAGCTAGCCTACCAAACGGGACTAGGGATCGAGGGGCGAGTGGAGATGGAAACAAGGCATCGTCCCCCAAACCTTACAGGCGCATGCCCCGGAAGAATGGATGGAGCTGCCCGCTCCATGTGCTTCAGGTTGTTGCCTGGTTCTTTCTCCTTTTATTCAACGTCTTTTACTTTGGCGTCATGGTTCCAGTTCTTCCCTATGAGTGGCAGCCAGCAGGTTACATTGTATCCTTTGTATTCAATTCTTATTCATTATAGTTAACTCGTATTTAGAGTACATTGATTGAAAACATTGGTGAAGTATGAAGAGTTTTCTCCTACACGTATAAGTTTCAGGTTTGATGCATGCACATTACAGCCAAAACACAGTTGTGTTCGAAAATGGAGAAATAAAAATTTCATCTGTTCATGCCCAAATTTGATAAAAATGGAAATTGTTTTGAAGTATTTGTTGTATAACAGTGTACACCTGCTTGCTGATTTTGGTAAAATGGACAGATAATATTAATTGGAAATGGTGGTGAAACATTTACTTTCTTTCGAGAAAGTAGAGTCTTTGAAAATAAGTGTCATATTGTACACTGTACATGTAGTATCTAAAAATTAATTTGAATACAAGATAAAGTTATGTGACATAGCATTTTTGAGAACTTTCAGCAAATAATCATCACTCCTTTTGTCAGATTATTAAAATTCAGTTCTTATACCACATGTACATGTAAATTATGCATTTAAATGTGCAATCCTCATTGTTATTAAGATCTAAACTTTGAAATTCATCAAGTTTTTTTGTTGTCTTTTATACTGAGATGACAAACCCTTGTTTCCCTTGACCAGCGTCATTAAATATAGATTGTTGGCATCTTTGTATTGTGTCATGTGATAGCGCACCTGACCTGTCTGACAATCAATCCTGCCGACCCGAGGACATTCAAACGAAATCAAGGCAGGGAGATGCCCGTTTTCAACCGTCAGCTCCATGCTCATGTAATAGAGAACAATCACTGTTATCTCTGTGAAGTTAATGTGTAAGTTTCTCATCTCATTGTTTCTCAATAGAAGGATCTGATGTGTGATACAGTCATAAATTGTATCAATTTGGTCATATACATACATGTACAATGGAGTGCATAACCAGTGAGATTCAAATCCATTGGCATAATAAGAGTAAATGCACTGAAACAAATATTGTTGCAAAAGTTATAAAAGTTGTAAAAGGATCAAACACTTTGGGCGATAAATTACTGAATAAATCCTTCACGCAGGTTAGAAAAAGTGAGTAATATCATTACTCTTCTTTGATTGTATCACCCTTTTCACACGTTTCTTTGATTGTATCACCCTTGTAGCTTCCTGGTCAGTTAAAGGGACTGTTGCCCCCAAAATTGTGATCATTTGACAAGTCCATGGTCTATGGAGATGTGCAACAATTATTTTGATTGTTGAGATCCAAGTGAATGCTAGTTGTAGATGATCCCAACTTTCTTGCCATGCTCTTTTATTATTTTGACCCTTTCTCACTCTTCCCCCCTTTCTTTTTACAGAGATAAATCATCCAAACACTGCAGTGCTTGTAACAAATGTGTGATTGGGTTTGACCATCATTGCAAGTGGCTGAACAGTTGCATAGGTTCTAGGAATTACAGGTGAGATATTTGTAGCTGGTTTATGCCATTGATAGGTAGGTGATCTGGTGAAAGCATCATTGATTGGCTGAATCAATGTTCTTTCTTTAATGCTTCGTAGTCACAAATTATGGTGGGGTTCCAGAAGAGACACTCATCATAGCTCCAGTAAAATCTTTCATGTCACATATTCTAACTAGGTATGATCTGGCCTAACTTAACATAGGAATGCTAAATTTAGATATTCCAACAATTGTGAAAGCAGTTTTTTAAATGATTGAAAATGTGTATAAAGTTTTGACAGGTCCATTTTCAGCCTGTTAAAAGTCATATTATACTTGTACTTCTTGCGCAGAGTCTGATGTCACTCATTTTGCCCTTGGTTCACTCATACAGTAATTGTAAAAAATATTGTTGTTATCATTCAGTCCACTTATTCAGATATTACATATTACATTAATTTCTGAACAATACATGAATTTGTATTTAAACCATTTCTGTTTAATAGACACATTCATTTTGTATCTCTAATGCCAATAACATTTCATTCCTTTTTTTGCAGGTTATTTATAGGATGTCTGGTGACAGCGTTTGTTTGTTGTCTACTAGTCTGTATAGTATCGTTATATATAGTCATCGTATATCATGTCAACCCGATGCTGCTACACCCAAATGAGTTACAAGGTAAGTGATTTAGTTTAAATTAAATTTGTATCATGCGTTTAGAAATGTATTTTATCTGTGTAAAAAGAGACAAAGGTATTCTAACAATTATATCTTTGAAATTATGCCACAATTAGATTTGTATGTCCCTGTTACTTTCAAATTTGTGATTTGTTAACTCTGCATAACTTTATTTTGTCTCTGGAGACTGCTGTCAAATTGATAACAAAAAAGCTGTTCATACATTATTGCTTATTACATGTATACAGTACCTAATAGCAATTTCAATGTTTCTAAATATTCTGGTTTTCTCCCATGTCAATTGGTGAGACACGGTCCAAATGGACAGCGTTACTCCTCAAATTTCTAGTAGATGAAAGGAAGTCTTTTCCACTAATTAATTATGCAATGAGGATTTAATGTTCTTTTTCAAACCCTAAATTACACAATCTTTCTGTTACAGCTAAGAGAAATGGGGATCCCTTTTCATGCCAAATAATCTCTACAACTCCAACACTGATGGCAGTCAACCAATCTACCACAACTGAAGCAACTCCTGTCTGCAACTTTCAGCAGAACCTTAAAATCTTTAGCCCAGTGTCTGGACCAGCATTCTTCAGTACCATGATCGTCTTGGTGGTCCTGCTTTTAATCAGTCTGTTGCTACTTGGTCATCTACTGGGCTTCCATTTATATCTCAGTAAGTCCATTTAATTTTTTTTTCCTTTCTTATTTCTTGGTCATATACATTGATGATTCATCAAGGCCTTCTGGGCCCCGTAACATAAAGGTTAGCGATTAATCGCTAATTTGATAGCGATTGATATCAATCGCTAGTCTATGGCAAATCATGTACTAAAGTTTGCAATTGATCGCAAAATCAAATAGCGATTAATCGCTAACCTTTATGTTACGGGGCCCTGGGGTGAAGAAAACCTTTATTGACTGGTAATCATTTCATATAATCGTAAATACATGTAGGAGATTTGGAATCAAATTAGTACGGTAATATGCTTTTTGAGTGATACCTTTTTTGTCTGTCAACTGCTGGCATGCCACAATGTCTCAAAGAAAAACAATTTAAGTAGTCCTAATGAAACTTTGAGAGCATGCGGCCACGCTAGGCTTGTGATGAGGTGATCTATTTGGACATTGTATAAACCGGCATTCACAACTGATTGATATTCGTGCAACACTTTGTCACAAAAAGTGAAAGAGCTATTGGTAAAACACTACCCTGTTGCCCATGAATCAAGAACGCCCTGCGTACAGGACAGGGCGGTGTTACACCAAGTTAGGATAATTTTTTTTAATGATTCTTTTTTTGGAATAATGAACCTTCCAAACAATTTGTCAGTTCTAATTTTGTGAACAAACCTTTCTGTACATGTTTTGAAATAAGAAACTTCTGGATTAACAATCGTACATTGTATTTTCCTACAGTGTCCCAAGGCCTGGGTACCTATGACTACATCATGAAACAACGGGCGGAAGAAGAGGCGGAGGAATCTTCCCCTGACCCATCGAGAGAAGGAAGAGGCTGTTGCTCACGTAAAAGGGTAAGAACCTCAAATAATCGTCTTCCAACATTAGCAATATTTAGGGACAATTTTTCCTGATATAGATGCGACACAGGTTTACAGATTTCTGAAATGTGTCACCAAGAAAGACCTAACAAACGACCTGCTTCAGTTCTTGTGCTCAATAATTGATCATCCTAATACCACTTATTCTTAAAATTCCTCCTAACATCTTGTGTATCTCGGTTTAAAACTACTCTCTAGTAGTGTGTTTTTTGTTGCATAAGAATGTAGGATTTATTGAGAACATTTGATGGCTGACTGAATGTGTGTTCAGTATGCTTGGTGTTAGTATCAAGCATGTTTTCATTTAAGATTGATCGGATCAGAAGTCGGTGTTTTGTCATTACTCCTTGCAGTTTAATAGCTATGTATGTCATTGGTGAAACTTTTTTCTGTCCGCAGAACTTAATTTTCTTATATTTTATGTCTTCTGAAATTTGTCTTCTGAAAGTTGCATTTTGGACATTTGCAATCCAAGCCCCAAGGTTTTCTTACCTCCTTTTCTGCTATCTTGATTTTAATCCCCTGTTCCTTTCTGTTTTTCCTCTCTTGTCATACAGAGCGGCAGAGTTGCACCAACGCACGGAGGCAATGAAGATATAGAAATGAGAGCTACTAGAAGGTAATGTAACAATTTGCTGACTTTATTGGTCACTTAACTTCCAAAGCTATTATCATTATGCTTCAAATATAGATTGATTTGGTTGTTGATATTGTTGTAGTGTTGCAAGAAAGCTTTTAATCTTACACTGCACGTAATATTTATATCTACCCTTTACTCACTTTCTATTTCAACTTTAAAAAACTAGCTATCTTTATAAAAATTTCTGAAATTGTACTTTGATCTTCTAATCTCCTCCAAAGAAAGGTCAAATATATCATTGTTTCTTTACAAACTAATCTTGTCTTTACATACTAATCTTACCTCCAGATTATGTATATTTACTAATCAGAATCTTTTACTGCACAATATTTGCTCCAGTTTCCTAATCTAAATTTCTGCTTGTATTTCCATTTCTCCCTTTTCTGCATGTTTTGCACTCTTTGTCATTGTATATAGCACGTCTAGCACCAGTTATTGTGTTACTAATGAGACTCGACCTCCAGATCAACCTAACTCTATGAGCCCTACCACCAGGGCTCTCATCAACTAATTCCTCTCTCGTTCAATCATCCTTAATCAACTGTATATATAGGTATTGTGAAACGACTTGACTTTTATTATCACTTTCTGTAGACTAGGCAGGAAAAGTATTTTAGCATGTTGCCTGCTTTAGCATGATTCATTCATTCACAGATGTGTATTGAACATCCAACTTTTCCCTGCTTTATGCAGCATGCTAGAATAGTATTTCAGATTTTCTTTGCATGTTTTTGCATTTTTATCTTGCATGGAATATTTTTAACCAACTCTAACTTGTCATACAAGTAATTGTAGTTGAAAGTTACTAAATACCAAAGCGTATCAACAAGTTTTCAGAGTATACCAAACTCCTTGGAAAGCAGAACTATTGTGGAAAAAAAATCAAGCTCACTTCACCATTTGTTATATAATCAAGTATGATATTTTTGCACAAATATAAATTTTTGAATATTTATAATTTATATATATACATATATCTCCTATATCGTCAATGCATTTATGAACTGACATATATCTCATATTACATATATTTCAATAAAGGACTATTGCATGTGACTATATTTAGTGGCTATCATATATCTATTACAGTTTTAGCTGATTATATCTTGGCTACACAAGGGAAACATAAAATTTGGTTTTAGAAGATGTAAGAAAGGTGACCACTTGAGACTGGATTCTGATAACAAATGTTCAATTGTAATTTCCAAAGGTTTAACTGTAATTTCAGTAGAACTCAAATTCCTGTTGAGAGTACTTCAATGTATAATTTTTATTGGGTGTTGCTAGAAACTTACAATCAATTGCAAATCAACTGCAAATTGATAGGCATACTTTCATTTCTGAATGTTCTCCACTCTTTACAAGAGGCACATGAGACAATAATTTTGATTTGCTTGTGCCAATCAACTGTAACTTGCGATGGATTGCAAGTTTAGAGTAACACTCTGCATGTTTGTTTTCTTTGCATGCATGCAGCAGTCCTGTTTTTTTATGCAAGTAGAATAGGGGAAAAGCACTCATGAAATGAACTTTGGAAAAATGATCACTTTCTTGACCTTCAAATATTCCAACTGACCATTGTTTTCCTGTGCAGAGAAAATTCAGAGACGGCCAGAGAATCAACACAAGGAACTTATAATCAAAACCAGGGCAATTCAAATGTAGATATATCAAGGGAGACAGCTATTGTGGTTCATCGGGAAGGCAAGGACCCTAAGAGTGGGAGGTCTACCACAAGTAAAACCAAGGTAAACATTCTTCACATTTTGTCAGTGAAACACAGGATTCTTCCCTAATAGCAGGCCTCTACAAAGTATCTCTTATACTTGCAAGGTTGGGCATGCAAATGATCAAAAATATTGTTTTGCCTTCAAAAGAAACGCAGCTTGCCAAATTAATTTTTATATGGTAATTTTTGTTTTATTGGCATTAAATGCACCTCATGTTCATCCTCACGTCAAGCTGAAGCTTGTATAGTCAATAAAACAACTAAGATGGTGAATGAGCTTTGAAAGATCCAATCTGATTTTCACTAGAATATAATGAAGAAGTAAATGAAATATTAACAAAATGATATAAACATTTAAGGTTGTACTTATAGTACTTCTGGCTATTTGAGATACATGTAAGTGATTTCATAACTTCAGATGCTACTTGGATGCTTTGCTTTGAATGATATAATGAAACTGTTGTATGTCAGCTCATTTAAATTAACAGTATATTTTCTCTTCCTTTTCCTTCAGAAAAAGAAGCGGAAGAGGCTGACTCCTCGTGCCCTTCCACCCCCACCGCCCTCCTCCCTACCCCACCACCAGAGAACCTTCCCCTCCTACAACCCCTTCCAAACCACCGCAGACCCGACAGCGCCACCTCCCCTGCCCTCCCCCCTGCCGTACTCCGAGGAGACCTGGATGTACCCCCATGGGCGTCACCCAGGCAACATGGGGGCTGGAATGATGCAGCCGGAGACATACATTGAGCAGCATATCGTTCGGAGATTCAGTATACCCATGGTGCAAGGTGGAGCCCCACCACCCATGCCATTTCCTCTCCACAGTAAGTGAATCTATATACATTCCGCTCCTCTTATCAGACATCTGTAGCTATATATCTCCTTTTGATCTGGATGGAATCTCCCTGTGATTTTGCCAATTTTTCAACAAGCTGGAAATTGAAGATTTTAAGCATTTTATTTCAATCATCCAAAGCAGTTTTAGAACTTGTTCAGATAAGACCATTTGGACTTCATAATGTGAGAAATTAGCCTTCAACTGAAAGACATTACCTGTTTTTGAAATGTTTGAAATCTGTTGTAGGCCATGCATTTGGTCCTACCACTTTGAGTGATTTTAATCACTATTCAAGAAAAAGGTACTGTCTCAATTTTTTTGGATTAAATTAGAGGTTTTTGCTTTGGAAACACAGAAAATTTGCAAAGAGAATGACACAATATAAATGATGTCAAATTCTAATCATATTTTAAGATTTTAATTTTCACCAATCATAGTTCAGTATACATCAATAACAAATTATGAGCAGTGCTTACAGTTAAGGCCAGAAGAAAAAGCTACAGTTTACATGTTTACCCAGAAAATAATTTTACTTTTCACATTTAGCACATTAGCAGTTTTAGAAAGTTTTCCAATTCTTAGCAATCCTACTAAAATGCATAGCAAATTGCGATACATTACAAGGAAAATTATTCCCTGTGAGCCATAGGGATCATACACGAAAAAAGGGTAAATGGTCGCTTTCGCTCCTGTGCTTACCTGTATGTGATCAAGGATATGAAAGGTATAGTTGCATTTAGGTATACTCAACAACAGGTCACATGCTTTTGGAATTTTTCGACCAGGTCATTAAAATTGGACACGAATCATTAAGTTTGTGACCCCGACCCAAAGTTTGCCACTCAGGGTGTGTAGCTTGTACCCCATGACACAAATTTGGGACCAGGGATACAAAATTTGCATTCTGGGTACACAAACTTTATGTCACACACTTTATGACCTTTTTTTAGCATATCATAAATGTAGATGTTCATGATTTATAAGACATCCAGCTGGGCAGTATTGATTAACCTTGAATGTGATGTCTTTGTACTAAATGTGAAGGTTAATTTGATTTAATGTTCTGGGCAAAGGGTAATAGGAATTAGATCCCACTTAATTGATATGGGTCATGCATGTTGTTTTTGTTTGGATTTGGTTAAGTGCATCCTTTAAGTGGATTGTCAGACAGGGACATTCATTTCCCATTGTTGGAAAATTATTGATGTTTTTACCATACCTGTCAACCAAAAATCAGACTCTTGGCCTATTTTCTATCATTAAATCTTAACCATAGTTGCAGAACTCAATAACACCATTCCACATTCACTAGTCTTCTAAGCCACCCTTTGTTGATGAGCAGCATGTCAACAATGAGAGAAAATGCATCAGAATTAAATGTGTTTCTGGCATACCTTTGTGCGTCAGACAAACGGTCAGAGTCAAAAATCTTGAACACCATTTTTTGTCAGAAACACAAAAACTTAATGGCATAAGAGACAGTGTATAAAATAAAATCTTCCTAATAGACAGGTTCATTACATAGTGCTGTTCTGTTTGTGAATACATGTATGTACTGATTTCTTTTTAATTTGGTATCCCCTATAACCCCTATAACCATGTTTCAGGCCCGATTCCACTGTTTCAATAATTTCACACATGACCAAGTGGGTAGGCTATTTAGAATAGTGTTCGGGGCATAGAAATTTATGATACAAGCAATGAATATGATACCACAAGTGTACATTACTATATTGTGAATTTCACCTCCTGTATAATGACCTACATGCAAAGTTGCCCTTATTTAGTGCACTTTCAAGCCACCATAGATGTACATGAAAGTCATGATGTGTAGAATCTCTGACTTGGCAGTACCTATTAACCTTGTATGCAATGGCTTACCAGATATGATGGTTTCTTGGTTTTGATGTTCTGGGCAAATGTTCATATGAATTGATGTAGATACCTGCTTAGTTTGTTGTTTGTATTTGGGTTTGGTTAAGTGCTTATTTCTAAGTGGATTGTCAGACAGTGAGGTAGGACCAAAGGTTCACTTCCCATTGTTGGAAAATGATTAATGTTTATGGCCCTATTCTACATGTACTATACTGCTCTTCCAATAATTTCCTACATGACCAGGGGGTAGGCTATTTAGAATGATAACTTCACTGGGAAACTTTTATTTAATGTTTGACGAATAAGAGGGGAATTACATTAAAAACATAAATGGCTTGTTTGCAATATGCAATTGAATATGAAGTAGAGAATTTAGAGTTGAATCACAAGTTTCTGAACCAAGATATCGTGAACATTTACTTTATCAATTCCATTTCTATTTCATTGGAACATAAATTAACGAAGTCTTCTTTTTATTGTGCTTTTACAGCCTCAAACAGTGTGAATGAACTGATGCCTATCAGTGCACGTAGCATGGAACCGCCCCCAGCCCCCATTACAGCTCGACCAACTCTGCCCCCACTCGCCCAACAAATCAGCATGGATCCTCCCGCCCCCGCCCTGGACTACCACTCCTCATCTGCTGAATCACTCCAAGAACTCGCCACAGCTGATGGCATCACCTCACGGAGCAAGATGCAAGATGTGAACGATCTCTCTGCGTCTTACCCACCTGCCCAGCGTACCCCGACTAGAGTTAGAAATGAGCCGAAGGTTCCGGTCGAAGCCCCATCCCCGGATAAGAAAAAGAAGAAATCAAATCTCAAATTGAAACTGAAAAAGAAGAAATCTGGTACTGATTCGAATTCTAAGAAAGGTGAGACTGATAACTCAAAGCAGGGGGAGGACTTGACTGACGCTAAGCCTAAGCGGAGTTCCCCTCAAAGCGAGGGTTACCAGGAGTTGGCAACGACTGACCAAAGACAGGAGGAGTCATCAGCTCCAACCGTTCCTCTGCTGGATCTCAGCGGATTACGAGGAGACGATGAAGAGGATGAGGAGGAGGATAAGGACAATGGTCCTCAAGCAGGGGGTAAAATTGGATCCCCTCCTGCAGATGTTCCTATAGATTCAAACTTGGATGATGAGGAGAGTATGATTAGGGCCAATCGCAGAAGGTCTCTATTGCTCATGCGGTGATATACAAGTATGGCATTCTAACTTAATTTTTTTTATCAAAAAAAAGATTGGAAAATGTAGATATTGTCCTTTTATATATGATTTGTTTTATAGGAGAACCTTCCCCGACATTGATGTGCTGTTAATGAATGAAGAAAAATAAGATGACCAAACTGAAAATTTGAGAAAAATCAAAGTTCTTATTTTCCAAAGTCTTCATTTTTACTACCAATGGGCATCCTTGAGTTGGCAACTTTGCCATCATCTGTGATGGCCACATTGAGAACTCACTACTCACTTTCTTCACAAAATTTCACATTTTCTCTTGTTCAAGAAAAGTAGAATAACAAAAAATTTATAATACAATTGCATCAATTTTGCAAGCATTTCAGATAGAATGAAAAATGGAAAGGAAAAAACTTTGAAAATTCATAACTTTTGAATGGATTTTCTGATTTTTCTGATTTTCCTTGAATTATCACAGTTCTAATTTTCCTTCATTCACTGACACAAGTCCCCATGAGTGGGAGTAAGGTTTTTTTCCTTTTTTGAGGTGAAATAAGATTGTAGCAATTCAGGGAAAAGATGTCTTGTCGAGAATATATATACAAAAGAAGGTACAGTGTAGAATGGGCATTTATTTTGTCCATTTTCATGGTGATATGATATTCAAATGCAATTCCAATGTGTATTCACAAAGCATGCTGCATCGCAATATGCCATTTAATCTCATTGACAATCAATTTTTATCCTTGTCTCTCTCTCTCTCTCTTCCTACCTGCATTCAACCTAGCCTACCTGCGTCTTTCCTTGATATTAATATGTACAGATATCCTTGCACAAGTTAGATTTTGGCATCAAAACAAAACACATTTTGAAAGATAGCATACAGTCAACTCTGCATAAGTCGAACTTGTCTTGAGAGAAGTCGAATAATTGCCTAAGTTGAAATAATTTTTTGACCAAATGGCATAAAACCTGTGCTATTTATCTTTTCTAAGTCAAGTTTCACTTAAGTCAAACAAATTTTTGTGGTCCTAGGAGATTTGACTTGTATAGAGTTACCTGTATGTGACCCATGGGATTTTTACTTTTTTGTTTTCATTTTCAATTTCTCGAAATCCTCTTTCCATAAGCTTCAATTTGAGTTATTGATCAGCTTCATACGGCAAGTATTGAGCAAAAAATTTAAGTTTTGAACGCAAGAAGAAGGGGGTTACCGTAGGATATTCTTCAACGAAAAGTCTTTTGAAGTTTGACTTCCATTTCAACAGATGGATGCACTATCTATGGTAAATATGGGTTTGATAGTCAAAGGAGGACATGGCAACCGTTGCTCAACTGAAACAAAATTGGGTTGTCCTGGTAGTAAATGCATTACTGCAAATGACTAATTAGCAACCGCGCTTGTTGGAGGCAGCGTAGCTTCTCAAGACACGAGTTTTGGTTGGACATTTTAGAAACCAGTGACAGGAAAGCTGTTTTTATGCCTTTCTAATTACCCTGTTTGCATTTACAAAAGTACTATTTTTTGTCCTTACTGAATTCATGATTTTTAACGGAAAGGGACCCCATGAAGAAGCACAAAAATTCATATTATTCTTCAAAAGATTGATTTGATTCTTCGCAAGTCAAACTGGGAATTTCCTGGTAACACATCACACTTTGCCATTTTAGCAGGATTGCTACACAAAGTATGTTTTTTGTAGCAACTTTTTCACATACTATAGAACTGTACAGTAAAGTATTGAAAATATTTCCTCAATGACAAATTTGAAAAGCAAAATTATTCCCTGTCAACCTGTCAACCCGTCAGCCTGTTGTGGAAAATATGGCTTATAAAATGTAGATAACCACTTGTTTTGACAGAAGAATGAATTATATTTCAATTTTGCTATGTTCATTTTTTTGTTTGAATTTGAAACTTTTAGTAGTTCAGCTCAAAATGAATGAAAACTATTAATTTTTTTACCGTCATGAATCACAGTTGATTGCAGAATTTTTTTCTGATTCCTGTTTGAAGTGGGCTTTTGCTTTTGCAAGGCAAGATTGGGAGATAGACCTTGTTTTAACCTCTAGGAATTGTTTTAACTTGAGCACTATTTTTTTAATGTTGTTCTTTTGTGTGCATGTATATGTGTATATGGTGCTCCACTTCGGGGGAAAGCTGGCTCTGCATTTTTGTACTTTTTTTAGTGTAATATCATTTTAGAATGCTTTACAGGTTCTTTTGACCTCGTTTGCTATGAAGAAAAAAATACAGATCTATGAAGTCATATTAATCAAATTTTCACGATGCATTACACTGTACACTGTCAAAATAAGAAACATATCTCTATGATTTTTATTTTTATTAATCAGTGTAGAAAAGAACATTTATACATAATGTACATATTACCTATTTATCTATTGTGATATTTTCTTGTATTTATCCTGCCAAAGAATTATGATGTGCAATGAATTGTAAAAACGTGTGATATCATTAATTGAAGAAGTAATTTTTTTTTACATAGCTATTCATTTATATATGCAATAATGCTATAATTTGTTCTTGAGCGAGTCACCTTGTAACTGTGTTTTGTGTTCCTGGCAACAATTATGCCCAAGGGAACCTGAATCACATTCATAGCTCACTGTAGGAATACTGTTGAGAGTGTCATGATAATGAGTTTACAGCATCCCAATGACTACAATATTTTGTATAAGTCAAGGTTTTTCTTAATGCAAAAACTTGTTCTTTCTTAACCTATTTAGGGGTAGAGCTTTTTGGAAATAATAAAATGCATGCTTAAATTTGGAGCATGAATTATGTATTATTTCTCCTTCTATTATATGGTAGGAAAAAAATTAATTTACGTATACAACAATTTACAACAAAAGGCCAAATTGAATGTAGAAACAGTGATTTAAAAAAATTATTTTGTTGTGTTGCCAAAGACTGTAGTGATTTGCTGCCTTTCATTTGTTATACTGCACAAGAAATGGGCTTGAAATTTGCAATGCATTTTTCTTCATCAAATCAATGTGACATGTGAAATGCCCCATTTTTTGGCCTGTGGAGATAATGCCAAAACATCAGTGAAAGGTGACACTGTTAAAGGTCCAGTATTATGAAAATACAAGTTGATCTGTATTGATGTATTATACCATTATCAAAACCCTTTTTACTGAAAGAGAGTCCAAATGTGTTTCATATATTTTATAATATTTTTTCTTCATTTTTATGTTNCTTAGGTAGAGTTTACCATAGGTGACGTATGTGCAAATTTTTGCGGCGATCGCGTGATCGGCGGCCGAATTCTCAAGGGGGGGTTGAATCAACCCCCCCTCGGCTACAGAAGACCCAAAAAAGCCCGGCTATATTAGGGTTAAGGGAACCCAAATCATATTTATAGAGTACCGTAGGCCTACTGCCGAAAATGTCATGGTAATGAGTTATCTTACGGCATTACATTTACTGCGATTTTTCATGCAAGTCAGGGTTTTTCCTGATGCATAGATCAAAATGTGAATTTAAGCTTTTTAGATTGGCTTGATTTTTCTTTCATCCTAAAAATCATCTTTGACTTGTTCTTTCGTAACCCATTGATGGACAGAGCTTTTAGAAAATAGATCTATATCATTCTTAAATTTGCAACGTGTATTATTTTTACCTTCAATTAAGTGGTAGGAACAATTACAATTTAGATTAATATCCAAATAAAATATTTCATGAAAGTAAATTGGAACAAAAACAGCCAAGTTGAATGTAGAAACAGGGATTTAAAAAAAAAATTGTGTTGCCAATTTGAAGACTGTAGTAATTTGCTCCATTTCAAATGCTCTAATTTGGAAACCTAATGTTACACTTCACACAAAATGGGCTTGAAATTCGCAGTGCATATTTCTTTATCTAATCATATGAAAAAATGCCCAGCTTTTTGATTGTGGATATACTGCCTAAATGTCACTAAAAGGTGACACTTTTAAACTATGGGTTAATACATGTTAGTTACATAACTTTGGTTGTATCAATTCTGAGTGACCTAAGCACCTAACTGAGACATAGAAAGGACCTAGATTTAAATGTTAGGAAGGCATTCATGAAAATTGAGTATTTTAATGTTAGACCCAGTGTAGATAGTACCTGGCAATAATTGGCAATTTTTTTTGTCTGAAATTGTATCTGTGCGTAGGTGCCATCAAAGTTGTTTGTCCATTCAAGCATCTTATTAGGATTGAAAGTGCACTATGTCCTACCCATGTGCCATTGATATTACAATTACTATTTACTCCCAAAAATGTATAATTTTTACGTTGATCACTTTTAAAGGTTTTTATCACGTATATGGCTGTTCCTTTAATTCATTTTGAAAGTTGCTAATGATTTGTATGCAATTTTTGGTATTTTTGTCAGTCTGGGAATAGCAAACATTGTCAATTTTCTCTTTCATTTTATTGAGGTAATGCAACCTTTTATTGCAGCTCTGGAGAAAAGGCTCCCAAAGCTGGTATCCGAAATCTAAAGATGTGTTTAAACAAGAGTGTACGTGTGCATAGAAACTGAATGTGCTTTTTGTGTTTGCCCTAACTGCCTGTGATTGTGTTTCCCTTTCCACACGAGCAGTGAAGCAATTGATTATTGTCATGAACTTGATCCGCACTGTCAAGTTTATATTGTGTCTGCAAGTGACATTCATGACATAATGTTGTTGCCCTTCAAATCTGAATGAAAATTCTCAGTGGCTTTTATTGCGTCAATTCTGACCTGGATTTCAGGTACTTTTCATGAAATATTTTTTTCCTTTTAATCAGTAAATCAGTTCTCATGAAAATTTAAGCAAGGTCGTAAAAGCAAAATGGAATATTTTAAAGCATTTATTGATTGAATAGATCTATGGATATAGTGTTCCGATCAGCCCTGCTAGAGCAGCAATGAGAACGAACAAGAAATCCTGAAACTAGGTTGTGTCGCATTTTAAGGTGCCAGTGAAACAAAGATTTAACTCCATTTTGGGCCAAAATGAGGTGTTGATATGAAAAAGTTTAGGTGTCAAATTGTTTAGGTATTAAAATGTGTAGGGAAATGTGACCCCTCCATACACGGTAGTGTGAAATGATTATAATATTGTCATAAAGAAGCCAATTTGTCCTTGCAGATTGAATTTTCATACGCTACGCAAAGTAAACCTTCATGTAACTTTATTTTCCTCAAAGCGAAAAATTTGGAGTTATATTTTTTGTATCACTGACCCCATTATCTTTTTACAGGTGCTATTTCATTTCCGAGGTGAGAACAAAATTCTTTTAATAGACATACCATTTCAAAGCTGAAAATTTGATTTTAAAGCAAACTTAGATACATTTCATGAAGCTTTAGAATGTTTGGATATCTTTTCAGCAATGTATTCTCTCATAATAATGTTCAGTAAATTAAGCAGATGAAATCCAAGATGATTTCGTTTTTGAGAAGGGGGGGGGGGAGCGGTGGTGCCCCTGTATACATTACAAATCAAGTTATACCCTATTCACTGTTACAGCAATGCTGTATATGAAATGATAGTTCAAACATAATCATTTGAATGCAATTCTTGATGTAAATACATGTATTTAGATATTGGAAAAAACAGGGTCAAATACATGTTATTTGAAATTTTGTTGTGTTGATATCCCCTCTGCCAGAAAAGTACCATCTAAACGTGGCCTCGTAAAAATTGCATATGTAGGGCTTTATCATGTATTCCATGATGGGAAAAAAGTGGTAAATTGTAGAGCCATATTGAGATGGTTATTTAACCATTGTTGGTATTCCTAGTGCATGTTTTCACTTTCAGCTTTAGGACGAGGTATTTTTTTTACAACATTGTGAATAATTTTGATGAATATTCGGTTGGAATCTATAACAGTCAATAATTTCAAATTTATTATGCTATGCATTTTCAAAATTCCATCAAGAGTTTACAGATTGTCATTTAAAAAAGTTTTATGCTCATAGATCTTTATTTATTCTTTAACAGAGATGCCAACCAAAGTTGTATATTCCTTACTTTTTCTATCCTTTTTTTAATCTATATATATGTCTATGAATGTCAAACATCATTGCTCAACACCTGTCTCAGTAGAAAACATTCAATTGTCTAGTGGTATTGTATATTCATGACCCGCATATATCAGAACAAATTACTTTGGTCCACGGTGACACAGCTTCTAAACTTGATTGCTATTATTTTTTTCCGTACTGATATCTATTGGCTTTAGTACCCTTCGTCCAAATGTAATAGGCCACTTTTGTAATGTATTCAAATTTTATGCACACTTGTTTGTCAAACGCACAATGACAAAATATTTGTTCACCTGATATAGAATAATCGTTTTTCAATAGAAGGAATGTGGAAAGCACGTAATGGTTGTTGCTAGGTTGGTCAAGCTACATTGTTTGTCTAACCTAGCAACCTTAATGTATGCAAGTTGCATTCTGACTATTGTATTTTTATTATTTTCTGACAGCGGAATAAATAGTTTGTCTTGGGGCAAACATGAATAAATTTGAATACATTACTAAACTTGTCTATTGACACATTTTTTGTTGGCATCCCTGCTTTCTGTCTCTTATGCAAATTTGAAAACATGTACATGTACATTGTATTCTCTATTCATTATAAAAACAAGCTCAGCATTTGTGTTATAATTTGCCAAGTTGAAACCTTGAAACTATTCTTGTGAATGATTCGACATGGAATCCTAGTTTCTAATCGTCTTTCTTGATACTTTTGCATGACGAGTTGTAATGTATGTAAATACATAATTTTCTTGCCCTTTGTTTGAATAAACAAAACGATTTTAAAGTGTATCTTCTGATTATTTGGGTTTTGTTTGAACTGAGAATGATAGCTTTGTCTCTTTTTCACATTTTGAGATATCTGAGCTGGTTTCTACTCTAAAAAAGGGCTCGCTTACATGTCGTTTTGGTATGTTTTGATGGGATGATCATGAACTTAAGGGTGAGCAGGGACGATACTAAAGCCAGGCTGACACTTTCACGAGTTTTGGCCATGATTTTGTCGTGGCAAGTCTTGCCGTATTGGGGCACGAACTCGGAGGCTTCCGCATTGTTCACGACTACTCCACGCACTGTCCCGACGAGTTCACGAACAGTTTGCGCATACTTCACGACCCGGTCGCGAAATTTTGTAGTGATTAAGATTTTGAATATTTCAAAATTCTCGTCCCGACAAAGCACGCTGTCACGACGAATTACACGAACACTTCACGCCAGTTTACGACTAGTTTGCGTACTGGCACGATTCGAGTCGTGCCAATGCGTGACACAAAATCGTGCAAGTGTCAATCTAGCATTACACAGTTCGTTTATTTAACACGATATAAATTACCTCCATAAAATAAAGTGGATTATGAGACAATAGATCCGTACCCTATGTATTGAACTGTGCGTACACAGCGATCACAAGCCGGTTCCGATTTTAATAGCATTAAAAAGGAGTATTGAATTGACATTCGACTTAATTTTACGGAAATAGATTATATCGTGTAATATTTGCTTAATATTTCAGATGTACTGTACTTCCACTTTTTACAAATGTTCAAATGTATAATCAAGAACGGGGTCCATAGAGTGATTCATATTATGCTCTAAATTTTGTTCCCTCTTACCCGGCATTCTGTTTGCTTCGCTTTTATACGGTACCTCCTCTCTGAATGTCACTAAATGTCACTGCTAAACAAGGCAATCTCGTTCAAAACGTTCGTATTGAATGCACTTTGGGGGTAGCAAATTCCACAAATTTGAAGCACTTGTCATCTCCACTTTCTCCCGGGACTTCCCCCAACTCTTGTTTAAGGGAAGGCTATTGATAATGAATTAGAACATAGTTGTTTTTTTTTCGAGCCCGAAATTCATTTTTACCACTCTGTTTCCTCCCAATTCTCATTCATTTTTTTTTTCAGGACGGGGATTATTTTATAGCATATTCAATCAATTAAACTTTTTCTTCTCTGTTTACATGAGATCACCAAGTTGACACTTCATTGTCGGAAATTGTGTTAAGAAATAAACATTGTCAATGTGCATGGAATAATAATGATTTTCAATTGTGAGATATGTTACCAATTTAAGGATTCTAGAAATTATAATTATTCTAAAAATATACTCCGTCAAACGAACAGCGTTATGCTACACAATAGAAATGGTAAAAATAATATTGTTTAGATTTTTTTTTCACTACCTGCTCATGTATGATTTTTGAAAATATATTATTGTAACTTTATTCGCCAAAAAAAAAGACTACAAACAAACAAATTAGACATAATTACAAAGTAATGGCGCATTTTGAATAAGCTGCACTGTACCAGACGTTATTGAACAAAAACATAAAATACGTTCGGTCATTCTGAAAGGGACAAGTTCGACTAAATAGAGGACCAAATTTATGTTTGAAAATCAGATTGATCATTGAAGCATTTAGACTTGTCAGTCCTAAATGAAACGTAGATGGTTGAATTGTTAAAAAAAAAGATACCAAAAAAGTATTTCATATTCACAAAACCCTGGTACAACAAAGGGTAAAGCATATCAAGAAGTTATTACAGTGCCCACGCCCATTCACAAGATACAGTCTAATAATACGAGTAAGGACATGATCTTATCACTATACCCCAACTACCAAATATGGACATTGCTTAGAATTGAATAACGAACGTCAATGCTGTCAATCACGCTCTTATTGTTTGAAGACGTAAGAATCTTATTGTTATGTAAAACACGAGCATCTTTATTCCGCACCGGACCGCGCCCTTCCTAATGAATATGCATGAAGAAACTTCCAAGTACCAGGTACATGGGGAGGGACAAGGTGTCCATCTTCGGGTCAAATGAAATGAAGACGCAATCCTGAGTCATCGTCCTATTCAAGACAACAAAAGACAATTACGACAAGTGTTTTTACGCTCAGACAACAGAATAGAGAGATGGGTGTTTCCCTAATTTTGGACCGGGGTCCCTCCTCGCGATTATATAAATCGGAAGATGATGGAAGAGAAATACTTCAGAACTCTTGAAAAGCCAATCCGATATCTTTCCTCCTTCGCAAAAATTCACGTGCAGTGTTTTACGACTTTGGGGGAGAATACATCTTGCAAAATTACCATCTGATCAGATAGCGAAAGTAAAAAAATTAATTATATCATCTTTTGAACGCCGACTTTGATGAATAGCACTTAAGAAATAACGTGTATTTTCTTTCTTACATTGTGACACGTTGCTGCCAGTGAAAGCGTCTTTTACGTTGCATCCCTGTCTGACAGTGTGAATATTAAAAAAAAAGAATAATTTCTTCATGTGTTCAACATCGACTTGGAAAATGAAATCGCCCGTGACCGTGTTCGCCTTCGTTGTCGTGGTGGTAATGTGTATATTACAGGAGAGTTCAGGTGTACCGGTGAAGGATACAGAATCTCAGCGAGGGCAAATAGAAGTCGGTGATGATGATGTAAGTTGTGAAAACCATTCTTCAAATACTTTTTCCAGCCTTTCTTTAATTTTGATGATTTTTATATCTTAAAAGACTGAAATGAGTGAAAAGGTAAAAAATTAAATAGGTAATTTTCAAGAAAGGGTGAATTTAGAAGTAAACCCTAATGAAATTGAAGCCGGAATTAACATCACCTAGGAAGGAAGTGGTGGTCACTGCTATTCTAGGAAGAAGAAAAAAGAAGGGAAAGTGGGGGGGGGGGGGGTGAAGAATTAGGACGAATGATAGAAAGATGAAAACTGAAAAGAAAAAAGGTCGGCTAAATAAGATTGGAAGAGGGGGAGAAGGAAAAGAAGAAGAAGAAATAAGAAGAGGTATGGGGAAAACAAAAGGAGAACTGCTTTGTTACCATTTTTTCGTTACACAACTCCTTGTTACGCAACATTAAGATTTGCCAAATGTCTATATTTAGCTATGTCATGTCTATAGATGAATTTGTGTCACAATTCGACAAATGATATCAGATACAGTGAAAGTCTTATACGCCAGGTAGACAAGGAAATTTAGTAAAGTCTTCAATAAAGGCTGTACTAAGATCAAAACACATGTATACACAACTTAGAAGGAATTGCGTGAAAATGTATAAAAAAAAATAGAACCAAAACTGAAGAAAGAAGAAGAAGAAGTCCTTTCAACAAGGAGCTGTGTGGACAAAATAGGGGGAGGGGGTCTGATCAGCGGTTCACGAGCCTTTGCAAGAATGAACCATTTCAAACACATAATTGCGCGATTCTATGTTCTTTTAATACAAATGAAAATACAACCGTTAATAAAAGGAATTTTAAAAGGAGCCTATCTTATCGAAGGGAGGGGGGGGGGGGGCTAAGAGGACTGGTACCCTTGTAATATACATGTAATTGGGAAAAAGAATGTGGAAGACAAAATACAAAATAAATGAGGACCGCCTCGATCGCCTCCCCCTTGTTTCAGCTCACCGACGAAATTCAATATACGAGAATATCAAAACTTGCAATGGTTTTTAAGTGAATTAAACAAATCAATAAAGATTATTTTGCTAGTCGATATGTAGGCTTCTTCATCATTTTTCAGAAGGGGAAATAACACCATATATGGTATCAGCTTTAAATGCACAGTGCTATAATGAACAGTCTGCCAGAATTTTGACAAAGGAATTGTGTTAAGTGTTTACACAACAGTCTGGGTAGCACTNTTCAGCTCACCGACGAAATTCAATATACGAGAATATCAAAACTTGCAATGGTTTTTAAGTGAATTAAACAAATCAATAAAGATTATTTTGCTAGTCGATATGTAGGCTTCTTCATCATTTTTCAGAAGGGGAAATAACACCATATATGGTATCAGCTTTAAATGCACAGTGCTAGAATGAACAGTCTGCCAGAATTTTGACAAAGGAATTGTGTTAAGTGTTTACACAACAGTCTGGGTAGCACTTCGAGGGCTGGGCAAACCCCAACCAACACTCAAGCATTGTCGTAATTCCAACCCTTGAAAGGGCAAGGTGCTTTCAACACAACTATCTACATATTTTTACCAACATGCAGAGTGAATTTAAACCAGCATTAGCACTTTTTATATTTTCCCAATAAATAGGTGATAACATGTTAAAGGGGACTACACTCAGACATTAAATTGCTATCATCAAATGAACATGATGAAGAAAAATAAGATGAACAAACTGTGAAAATTTGAGCAAAATCGGATAATCCATTCAAAAGTTATGAATTTTCAAAATTTTGATTTACTCCCCTCATGGGCTCCTTAAGTTGGCAAATGTACAGGCACAAAATGGCTGCCAACATGGAAAACTCTTCATTCGCTTTGTACACAAAATTTCACATTTTCCTCTTTTTCCAGAAAAGTAGACAACATTTTGTCTTTTTTTTTCAGTTTGATATATTATAGCCACATCAATTTTGTAAGCATTCCATGCAGAAAGAACGGTGCTGATTCCTCATTTGAAAAATGATGTTGATCCAGTTTCAATAAATTTATATACAAAGTGAATGAGGAATTCTCCATGTATGACATCACAGATTATGCTAATTAGCTATTATAATACACATGCCAATTCAAGGATGCCTAGCACAGGTGGAAATGATAACTTTGAAAATTCATAACTTTTGAACGGATTATCCAAATTTGCTCAAATTTTCACAGTTTGTTCATCTGATTTTTCTTCATTTACTGACAGTACATTATTGTCTGGGTGTAATTCTCCTTTAAGTTTTATGAAGACACATTTGTGTAAGTCAGCAACAGAAAAGTTTCTTTAAAGAATGCACATTGAGCACTCGATCCACAGAGTGGACCTGGCGTTGTATGAATTACATTATTATTTATTTTCCTTGGTGTTCCGTTGGTTGAAAATATTTTAGATATTTTTAACTGACGGTCAATATGTGGAGATTATGTCATTCAATAATTCGTAAAATTTTCCTTATTTTTTCTAGGTTTGTATCAAAATAAATTACAGGATCATTATAAAGAGCTGGCGAAAGAATGTTATCATTTTCAGAAATTGTACCGCAATCAGAATTACATAACGCGGATCTCGGGTGGGGCGAACTGAGCGCTCCTATTGGTAACACATCAACCAATGTTCCCTAAATCATTGAGCGGCCAACTTTTCCACTCACACCCCCTTTAGGGACGAAAGAGAGGGGGCGACTGGAGGTTAAGACCTTTTTTGTGCGTGTCAGCCGAGAGGCGGAACGGATATGTTGCCGCTCCATAGGCCAATACTGGATCCACCCATGTATCAGCTATAAATCTACTACATGTATATTGATAAACGGACAATTGGTCAGAATCTTGAAATAGGAATTGTGGCAAAGTGTTTGCCTTTTGGTCGAGATAACACTTTCCAGGGTTGGGCAAAGCCTACTACGTACGTCACTCGAGTGGTATTGTTGTGACTTTGCCGACCTATACCCTCATTTAATATTTTGCATTGAAAGAAAAATCGAATGATTCATCCTTGCGAAGGGTGAAATTCTTTCATTTTTCTTTATGTCCTACGCACCGATGTCCGATGTATAGGTGTAGAATGTTAAATGGTGGTGATATAAACAAATACATTATTCCAGATTTTCAAAAAGAGAAGAAATCCACCTTTTGAAAGTTGGCGATTGTGATACAGAAAGTTTTAAATGATATTGTGATTGAGCGGTCCTGTTGAATCATTATACCCATTGAAAATGTCTGACTCTTTTTATTATTTCATGATTGATGACAAATGAATAATAATTTTTTTCAAAATAGTGAAACCCATCCAGTCACGGTCAAAACAATGGCTTCCTTCTGAGAGAATAATTTCCACAAAAGTAAAAAAAAAAAAAAAATAAAAAAAAATAACTGTGAAACGTATATGATGCAGGGCCAAATCCAGGATTCGCCGACGGGGTGTGGGGCCAAATGAAAATACTATCTAATCACTTAGGTACGTACATGCATTTTTTCCGGGAGATTTGGGGGGGGGGGGGGGTAGTGTCAACTGATTTCTCCCGTTTTAACGATCAATTAATGTTACTCTTTATATTGACAGGAGATTTTTAGCGAATGGAAGCATTCGTCATCACCAATGATATCGAAGTAGAATGGAAAATTCATCTATTTGTCAACTCGACCTTTTCTTTTTTTAGACCGACGTTGGCGGCTTAGCATACTAACACGAGAACGAAGGCGCCTTCCAATCCGAACAGTGGAAAAAATACAGCGAGCTAAACGATGACGACTCCAGGGATGATAGCGACGAGGATGACGACGACGAGGATGACGACGACGATGATGGCTTGCCCAAAACCGCCGTGGAGGCCGAAAGCGAGGGGGCCTTCCAATCCGATATCATGCTGACAGCCGAGCAATGGACGAACCTCAGGGAGCTGATCGATGATGACTCCGCAGAATATAGCCAAGATGATGGCGATGACGACGACGAAGAAGAAGATGATGAGGATGATGATGATGACGAGGAGGTGCGGAAGAGGACAAAGAGGAAAGCAGTAGCCTTCTTATACCGACGATGGCCGCTGAAAACGGTGCCGTATGAGATCACCGAAGAATCAGGTAGGTTGTGTTGATTCATTTNGTTACTATTAATATTGACAGAATTTTTTAGCGAATGGAAGCATTCGTCATCATAATGAGTATCAAAGTAGAATGGAAACTGTAGATTCATCTCTGAAATTCATCTACATATATTTGTCAATTCTTTATACCTTATCTTTATTTAGACTAAAGTTGGTGGCTTAACATACGTACCCGAGACCGCCGCGGCGGTGGAGGCCGAGAACGAAGGGGCGTTCCAATCCGAACAGATGATAAAACACAGGGAGCTGAACGATGACATCAGGGATGATAGCGACGATGATGACGACGATGACAATGCTGAGGACGACGATGATGGCTTATTCGAGACCGCCGTGGAGGCCGAGAGTGAAGGCGCCTTCCAATCCGATATCATGCTGACAGCCGAGCAATGGACGAACCTCAGGGAGCTGATTGATGATAACTCCGAGCAATATAGTGATGGTGATGAGAATGATGATGATAGCGACGACGACGAAGAAGATGGTGGTGATGATGGTGATGGGGATGATGAGGAGGAGGTGCGGAAGAGGACAAAGAGAAAAGCAGTAGCCTTCTTATACCGACGATGGCCGCTGAAAACGGTGCCGTATGAGATCACCGAAGAATCAGGTAGGTTGTGTTGATTCATTTCATTAGTTAATTTTCAGCGATTTGTTATGGTATAGTTATAGAAAATTATGTATTCAAATAATGCATTTAGGATATCTATTTTTGAAATTATCATGTAATAATAAACCGGTTTACTAATAGATCAAAATGAATGCACGTTTCTTGTCAACGAACATAGTTATGTGGTGTTTATTTTTAATTTTTATTTTAACTGCAATACTTGGCATCCAGTTTGAATACCTACATAAGTCGTAGCTATGTCAGGCAAGCTATCGAGTTGTCAAGAGCAACTTACGTGCGCAGAGAAGGCATAAGTTTGCATCTACTACCGTCAACCCACCTATAGTGGACTGACCACACCTATATAAAGTTCCAGCCTTACACCACTGATCAGATCTATGGCGAGCTCCGCCAAAACCCCGAGAATCTCCTTTTTATACCGTATCTATGTATTATTATTTTTTCTCCAGCTGATGACATTAGTGTGATCATGGCGGGGATGAAACAGTGGACTGACCACACCTGTATCAAGTTTCTGAGGAACTCCGCCACAAATCGAGAATCTCCTTTTTATATCTATATATATTTCATTTTACCCCAGCTGAAGACATTGGAGTTATCATGGCTGGGATGAAACAGTGGACTGATCACACCTGTATAAAGTTCCAGCCTTACACCACTGATCAGATTCATGGGGAGCTCCGTCACAACTCTCGGATCTCCTTCCGGAAAGATTCTCGAGGATGCTGGTCGTATCTGGGCCGAGTCTTCTCGGGCGCTCAACCGATCTCAATCGGTAATGGATGCGAAACAGTACGTTCAACTTCTTGGGCGGATTTAGTACCATTTACCGTTATGGCACCAGTCATAGCCCCGGAATCAACACGATTCAACATGATTCTTTGTTCAGTTCACAGTAAGCTGCCTGCATGCGAACAAAGAGTCGTGCTGAATCGTGTTGCTTCCGAGACCCTGAGATGAAGGTGTATGTGTGTGTGTGGGGGGGGGGGGGCAAGTGCAGGGGAAGAAAGTTTAAATTCTTCACGATATGTTTGTTTTGTTAAAGGAGAAAGAGAAGCATTAGAGAAGGAAAGGAGGAAGAAGAAGGAGAAAAAGAAGAAAGAAAACAGAGTCCCAAAAACCCCACCGAAACTTCGTCACTCCAATTTGCTACTACGTCGTATGCTGACAAACTTTTGATTGTTTGTTATTATTTCTTTATTACTTTTATGAGTGCCCTTATTTCTCGACCAATGTGCTCTTTCGTTAGAGACAAATTGTCCCTTTTACTCAATACATTACACGTGACTAAATGGGACAAAACACATATGGCAAGTGAGAGTACATAAACGTTCTGCATTTCATTTCTCAAATGGATACTAAATTCATTTGGGAATTAATTTGTAAACCCCTAAATTTATCACAATTCACACATACGCATTTAATTTCCACTTATCAGTCTGGAGCGGTCGCCCACGAGCTCGGTCACGTAATCGGCTTCCACCACGAGCAGTCCCGTCCCGATCGCGATGATTACGTCACCATCCATTGGGAGAACATCGAACCGGGCAATGAAGTCAACTTCGCCAAGTACAACTGGAATGAGATCACGACACACGAGGTCCCATACGACTACGGCTCGCTCATGCACTACGGTACTCACGTGAGTATGAATATTGGTCAATATTTGACCCCCCCCCCAAAAAAAAAAAAAACCAGACAAACAAAACAAATAGACCCCCTACCAACAGAACGATCTCGACCGGGGCGGGGTGCCCCTCTAAAAATGAAATATGTAATTTTCACCATGTTGTTCGATTTCTTTTCTTTCGCGACTCCGAACAAAATTCGCAAAATTCCTTCTTTTCGTTAACAACCTGATAAAGATATCACCAACATGACCATGATGACCAAAACATGATTCCTAATCAGTAGATTATATTTCAGCGATAGTTGAATGGGCAGTTCTAAATTCAAGATAAGATTACCTACAGGCACCATGGAACGTTTGGAAAGTTATTTTTTTATTTATTTATTTATTATTATTATTATTTTTTTTTTCGGGGGGGGGGGGGG